>JAGFNQ010001942.1:93547-152368 GCA_024364735.1 Boesenbergia rotunda | reverse complement strand
TTTTAGTTTTTAGTTTTTGCATGTGATCTTAGTTCATTATGTGCTTATATATTTTATTGAGTGCCCTATATGAGATTAGGGACCAAGAAAAGCTATGAGAAAAGAAAAGAGAAGATAAAGATAAGAAAAGAAAAGGCCAAGGCCTTAAGAAATCCCCAAAAGTCAAGACTTAGGGATTTTAGCACGCAAGGTGCTCCAGAAAATGCCAAGGCATTTACAGATAAGAAAGAAAAGAAAGAAAAGCTATTTTATTTTATAAGGCCAGTACCCGGCGTCCAAGGGCGTCGTTAAAGAAATCCAGGTGTCCAATTCCAAGGTCTTGGCCCTGGTAGACCAAGGTCTGCTCTATTAGGATTGGTGGCTCGCTACCCCAACCTTTTAGGGAACGCGCATCAGATGGTACTTACGTCTTCAGTGGATCCAAGTGATTATTATTTTCAAGTATATGCTTTAGCAAAGTTTCGAAAATTTAAGAAAGTTTTCAAAAGTTAAAGAATAGCTAAAGTTTCAAGTTGAGCCAAGAAAAGTAAATTGAGATTATTTATTGCTTGAGTATGCATGTTTTGAGCTATACATGTTCTTAGTTTTCTTTCAAGCATATTAGTATCTCATATGATTTTTATATTGTTCTAGAAGCATGTTTGCACATTTCGAGATTTTGTGAGCTAGATAGTACTTACTAAGCTTTTTGCTTACTAGTTGCATTTTCCTCTTGCTGCAGATAAAGGTAAAGGCAAGCAATTCTGAAGGAAGGCGACGAGGCGGTGCTGAGCAAAGTGTGTGTGGTGGCTGATTATGGAGAGATCTTTGAGACGAGACAATTTAGTTATTTGAATTGCAATGTTTAAGTTTATTCGAATTTCAAGTTCTTGTTTTATGGTGTTTAGCGAACATCTAAGTTTTGGATAGTTTTACTTACTCAATTTCTTAGAGTAAAGATTCCATGTCATTTCTTTTAGCCTATGTATTCTTATGATTGCATTGGATGAGTAGAAAAGTGAGTAGTTAGAGATATTGATACTTTGTTAGAGAAAAAGGTGTTTGTGCCAAGATAGTATCAATTTCCCTTTTGAATCAAGTTTTTATTGCTTAAGTATGTTTAGAAAAGTTGCTTTCTCATTCCATAATGCCTTAGTGATGTTATAGAACTTTGTATGATGAGTTTAAATGGTTAGAAGTCAAGATTGGTACAAACTCTATTGTTAAAGTTTATATAAACTTGTTTAGTTTATTTTCTTCCATAAAAGTTTTAAATTCAAGTTTATGGATTCGTTTGATTGGCTAAATTGTTTAGGAAACTGACATAGAGTATAGAAGTAGTGTCATAGTTTGATATGGCTCGAAACTGAATGAATGGTGGGCTTAAGAAGCAAGAGCCGAAACCTGTAAAACTGATTACAGGCGTACCAGTCGACTGCCACGTCACCAGTCGACTGGTACAGGCAGTTTGAGTTGGGTGAGGCTTGTTTCAATAAGTATCAACTACGAGTTTTGAGATAGAAAGTGTGATATGTTATTATGCATGATTGCTTAAGTTAGAATATAATTGTTAGATGAATTTTAAAGTTAAAAAAAAAAAAGATTTCCGCATTTTTAGTCATGTATCAAAAGTAGAGATGTAGAGAAAAGTAACGATCCGTCTAAGGTAGTAAGAAGGCGGGTCGCTACATCATCAACTTCAGGTCCTGGGTCAGCTTCAAGCATAAAGTCAGCTAAAGCTTGAGGCTTGATAGCAATACAAAGGTGGTACTCAATCCCATACTCGCTCAACTCTGTTTTCCACTTGATCAGTCATCCCGAGGCCTCTAGATTTGTGATGATGCGCCCGAGTGGACTATTAGTGAGCACCACAATGGGATGCGCCAAAAAATATGGTCTCAGTCTTCGGGCCATCAGTACAAAGGCATATGTTAGCTTCTCCAGGGTAGTATAACGAGTTTCTACATCTTTCAGGAGGTGCCCGAAGAAATAGATGGGATACTGAGTAGTACTTCTTCCCGAATAAGCGCGGAACCCATGACTTGCTCAGCTACGAATAGGTAGGCAAACAATGTTTCTCCCTCCATCGGCTTATATAGGATGGGGAGTTCAGATAGATATGCTTTTAAATCTGCAAAATTCTTCTCGCATTGATCATCCCATTCGAACATGACAGTTTTTCTTAGAATTTTGAAGAATGACAAAGTTCTGTCAGCAGATCTGGAGATGAACCGGGATAGAGTTGTAATTCTACCATTCAGCCACTGCAAATCTTTGAAATTGCAAGGGGAAGACATGTTGAGAATGACTTGCACTTTCTTTGAATTATCCTCAATTCTTCTTTCTGTCACCATGTGTTGAGGCAATCTGTGGTCCGGAGTGACCAAGTATTTTGATGTTTGGGCAAAGGGTTTAAGTTAGATTTATCCTTGTTATCTCATATGTGTATGTTGAGTGTGCAGGTTGTACAGGTTACACATATGGACTTGACTGGACGGCCTCGGTACGGTGAAAGGTGGCATGGAGACAAGCCGCGGGCTTGTGTGCGCACCTGAGGGGCCTTGGAGAGCAGGGACGATAAGCTGATGGGCGCGGACTTCGAGACATGCGTGAAGGATGGTATGGAGGTAAGCTAGAGGCTTGCGTGCATCCGAGAGACGGGAGCCGAAGATGAAGAGGGTGCGAAGGAAATAGTCGAGGCTGCGGATGAGGAGTCAGTTGAGTCGTGAGGGTACGAGTGCTGTGTGATTATACTCGGGAAGGGTTCAGCTGGGGACCAGACGACTGCTAGGAGCAGTCGACTGGTAGGTGGCTGGTGAGTTGGCTGAGAATTCGAACGTTGGGGTGCAACGGTCAAATTTCAGTGACACCAATCGACTGCCCTGGGGGCAGTCAACTGGTGGCGAGGGTTTCAGCCCGAGTCCTATTTAAAGAGGACTTCGTATTGGCTGAGATTCTTGACGAATCTTGTCTTGGTTAAAGGCAAGATAGTAGTCTTTGTGCTCAGTACTTTGTTTGAGTTTGTGGCGAGGTTTCTCCACCCACAAGGAGCGACGAGGCCTAGCCAGAGGTTATCCGGGGAGTGATCCACCGACGGATTCTTGGATTAGTCACCCGTCCGGGAGGGATACCAAGTAAATTTCAGTTGTTAGCATTGTTTTTATTGCCCTTTGTATATTATTGTTTCCGCTGCGCTAACAACCTTGTAGAGACGTCAACGAAAAAGTACTATTCACCCACCTCTAGCACACCAGTCGATCTATCAGTTGGTATCAGAGCGAAGGACCGCTCTTGATCGGACTAACCGCCGAGGGAGCACCCGCTAGAGGAAGAAGAACATGGAAGATAAGTTGGAGGAAGACATCAACACATCACCATCCTACAATCATAAAGAATTCGGCCATTGGAAGGCAAGAATGGAAAATTGGATAGGGATGGATTGGGAGTGTAGAATGACCATTGAAGACCCCTTTGAAATTCCGAGAGACAAGCACGGGAAGAGGCTCCGACCTAGGTATTGGACCAAGGAACAACAAGAGCAAGCAATGGCTAATGAAAAGGTAATCAATATTTTGGTTAATATTTTTCCTACTAACATTCTGAGTGATGTAGGAAATTATAAGAATGTCTATGAGTTATGGACTAAATTGGAAGAAGTACATAAGAACCTGACACAGGCCCAACTAGTAGAAGAGTCCAAAGAAATAAGCTCAAGTGTCCAAGAAGACCAAAGAGAAGGAGAACTATCAAGTGAAGTGGAGGAGTTGAGTGAAAAAGGATCCATCTCATCAGAAGAAGAAGAAGAAGTATCAATATCAAGAGTTGAGGGGGAGGAGAGACCCTCATCCCCACAAGAGCAAGAAAAGACTTCCACCTCCACCAAAGCTAAATCGAAAGAGCACATCACATGCTTTGGTTGCAACGAAAAGGGGCACTACAAGGACAAGTGCCCGAAAGATAAAAAGGAGGTACAATCTAAACCAATTTCAATTCCATTTAAATCTAATATGAAGTGTAGGATTGGAGAAGCCCACGAGAAAAGAAAGAAAATCCGATGCTTCACATGTGGGGAGAGGGGACACTTTCACACCAAGTGTCCTAGAAAAAGTGAGCTAAAGAAAATGAAGCACTTGAGGAGGAACTCCAAAGGTAAGGAAGGCAACCTCTAACCTTAAGCCAAAATGTAATTCAATTTCAAGTTCTTCCTTGCATTTTAAGAATCATGTTAATTATTCATCCATGCATGCTAAAACTAATGAAAATTGTTTACTAGTGCACAACTTTGGATTTAGATATAATGATAGAACTAGGGTTAACAAGGTAGATCATACCCTAGGAAAAGCATGCATCATGAGCCCAAGACTTCTAGACCTAAGGATCATGGCACTAATCCCAAAAAGGGGAGGAATGCACCTAGAAAGGAGGGTAGGCCTAGGAATATCCAAGGTGGACCTATGAAAACCAATGTTAGGCACTTGGTAAGGGAAAATCAAGTCTTGAGGGCAAGGCTTGATACATTAGAAAAGGCCCTAGAAATATTCATGATTGGATCTAAGGGCTTAGACATGGTGTTGGGTAGCTTAAAACCCAACTATGATAGATCGGGATTGGGTTACTGATCTAAGACCTCCAAGGCAAATGGAAAGAAATATGCTGGGGAAGCATATAATCATGACAAGGAGGGTAAGTCCAAGGATGGCAAGGGGGTGCCATCCAAAGGTAAAAAGAGTGACTTAACTAAGGACAAGGTGTCCAAGGTTAAGACGGTTAGATTTGTAGGTCAAGAATCACCGGGGGCTCACTGGTGTGGCATAGTGTGGATTGAGTCACCTAGGGAGGTGGCTAGGGTTAAGAGCTCAAGGGGGAGCTCTAGGATCCTTTGGGGCCCATGGTAAATGGATCTCAAGATTTTCTCTCTTAGGAAATTAGATGAAATGCGTCAAAGAGGGTTGGAAGACTTGGGTAAGTCTTAATCCTATGTTTTGGCACATTAAAAAGGGGATTTAAGGAGAAAAAGATGAAAATGAGGTTATAATCGGTAAAATTAAGGTTTAATAGGCAAATATCATATAATTGAGTGCTAAAAATGTATCATGACCAAGTATTAGAAGATATATCAAGGAAAGGCCACAATTAGGACTTTTGGGATGTGTTTAAATGATACATTTTTGAGAAAGTTGAGTTTCGTGCCAATTTTGGGATCCGGAGTACATTTGTTTGGAAATGTATTTTTTCCAAGTAGACATTGGCCCCATAAATCTCCTCATGAAATTTCAAAATTTTTAGATATTTGTGGTATTATTTAAGCATTATTGAAATTGGGCTGAAAAACTTGAAATTCAGGTATCAGTCGACTGCAACAGCGGCAGTCGACTAGTCTTAAGCCCAGAAACTCTCTGTGAGTTTTGGCAGTTGACTGCCATATGGGCAGTCACCTGATCCATTAGGGTTAGAGAAAAATGGCTATTGGATGATAGTATGTGACATCCAAATTAAGATCCTTGATTATACTCCGTGAATAAAGGTTTGACTCATGATGATTATGTGGGGCTATATGGATATCATAGAATTCAAGGAGAACGAATGAGTAGTTGAGATTCAATGGGTGATGTTTAATGATAAGTTCTTAATAAATAAAAGGATACATAAAAAGGGAGAATTGAGGGCAATTCCATGTGTCGAATTATGATGGTTAGCCTTGACAAACACATGGAATTAGAGATACATTTAAAAATTGATACAAAATGCTAATTTTTTTGAAGAAATTAGGAGTTGTACCAAAAGTCAAGCACATTTTTGATTTTCATGAAATCATATTTTTCTAGGATAGGGTATATCCTAGCAAATGTGCTTGCAAACTTTTAGAGTTTTCTAAGTGTTGTTGAGTTCTTTTTGGTACTAGGGATAAGGTTGCTTGGGAGCAATCCTTTAATGGTGGCCAAGGGAGAAGAACTTGGTTGTTAGGTTGGGTAAAACCTAATTTGAGTCGATGGTGTTAAGTTGGGTAGAACTTCACCTAGAAAAATCAAAAATTGGGAGAAGGCATAGGTTAAGGGGGAGGTTGTCTCCTAATTGCCTTAATTTTCATAAGAAAATTTTTAAATTTTGTGTCAAACTTGGGAATGGTGATAGATACATTGTGGAATGTATTTTTCCTAAGTAGGTATGGGTACCACAAAGTTCTCCACCAAATTTCAAAATTTTTTGAGATTTGTGGAATTTCTGGCGTAATTCTGAAATTGGCCAGAAAACTGATAATTCTGAGTATCAGTCGACTGCCAACAGGAGAAGTCGACTGGTCAGGGCTGGTGTGGGTATCCAGCAGCTGACTTGGGCCCAAATGGTGTGAAACATGTGTATGGGTTTTAATACACTATGTTTAGGACCATTAGGGATTAAAAGAACCGATAATTAGGATATTATTAGGGTTTTTTTGATGTATGGCAATGGGGGAGAAGTTTGGGTTTAAGTTAGTTGGGAAACCAAACTTACCTTTGCTATAAACCCTAGGTTTAGGGAAGCTAAGATTAAGGGGGAGCATGGTTGCTCCATTCTTGGCGTAAGGGAAACCTGAGAGAAGTTCTTAAAAAGCCTTTGTAAGTCCAATGTATGGGGAGCTTGGTAGAAGCTTTAAAAAGCCCATTTTGTGGAAAATCCTAACTTGGAGGGTTTAGTGGTGAAAATCCTAACTTTGGGGAGTTAGGTGGTGAAAAATCCTAACTTGGAGGGTTAGGTGTGAAAAGTCCTAACTTGGAGGGTTAGGTGTAGGATGCCTTGGGATATGATCTATGTATGCATTGCATATACATTTATTTAGCATGATTTTTTCTATTGACTACTATTTTTCTTTCCCTAACTTAAACGTATTGCCAAACATCAAAAAGGGGGAGATTGTTGAGGCAATCTGTGGTCCAGAGTGACCAAGTGTTTTGATGTTTGGGCAAAGTGTTTAAGTTAGATTTACCCTTGTTATCTCATATGTGTATGTTGAGTGTACAGGTTGTACATGTTACACATATGAACTTGAGTGGACGGTCTCGGTACGGTGAAGGGTGGCATGGAAACAAGCTGTGGGCTTATGTACGCACCTAAGGGACCTTGGAGAGCAGGGACGATGAGCTGATGGGCGCGGACTTCGAGGCATGAGTGAAGGATGGCATGGAGGCAAGCTGGAGGCTTGCGTGTATCCGAGGGATGGGAGCCGAAGATGAAGAGGGCGCAAAGGAAATAGTCGAGGCTGTGGATGAGGAGTCAGTCGAGTCGTGAGGGTACGAGTGCTGTGTGATTGTACTCGGGAAGGGTTCAGCTGGGGACCAGTCGACTGCTCTGGGAGCAGTCGATTGGTAGGTGGCTGGTGAGTTGGCTAAGAATTCGAACGTTGGGGTGTAATGGTCGAATTTCAGTGACACCAGTCGACTGCCCTGGGGGCAGTCAACTGGTGGCGAGGGTTTCAGCCCGAGTCCTATTTAAAGAGGACTTCGTGGTGGCCGAGATTCTTGATGAATCTTGTCTTGGTTAAAGACAAGATAGTAGTCTTTGTGCTCAGTGCTTTGTTTGAGTTTGTGGCGAGGTTTCTCCACCCACAAGGAGCGACGAGGGCTAGCCGGAGGTTATCCGGAGAATGATCCACCGAAGGATTCTTGGATTAGTCACCCGTCCGGGGTGGATACAAGTAAATTTCAGTTGTTAGCATTGTTTTTATTGTCCTTTGCATATTATTGTTTCCGCTACGCTAACAACCTTGTAGAGATGTCAACGAAGCTAGTTGGTCTCCTTCGACTTCAACCACCCGCTCTCCCACCGAAAATTTGATCTTCTGGTGGTAGACTGAGACCACCACCTGAAATAGGCTAAGCGCTGATCGCCCCAGGATGGCATTGTAGGATGAGGGAGCATCCACGATCATGAAGGAAGTCCTCCTTGTCCTCTGTAGCGTGTCGTCCCCCTAGCGACAGAGATAGGGAGATCTGTCCTATCGTTTGTACTCTATATCCGGTGAAACCAAAGAGCAGGGTGGAGACATGATGCAATTCATCCTCGTCGACCTGCATCTGGTCCAGAGTTGCCTTGTATAGGATGTTGACGAAGATACCTGTATCCACAAAAATGCGTTTAACCTCGTAATTAGCTATTCGAGCGAGGATTACCAGTGCATCTTCGTGGGGGGCTTCCACGTCCTCTAGATCGTGAGGGCTGAAGGAGATAATAGGGCCCTGGCGCTTCTCCTTATCCGTCCTGATGGCGTAATTTTCTAACCGGCGGGTATTGGCTTTCCTTGCCTGATGAGAGTCTCATCCAGTCGAACCTCCTAAGATTATTCCCATATGGCCCGATGGAGGTCCACGAGCTGGAGCCTTGCTGTTGGTGCAAAATGCATCAGTAATGAACAGTCATCCTCGAGGGTTTCGATGTTTGACAATATACTAAAGTTAGTGACAATGTATTAGACAATATATTAAGGGTGGTCAAAGTGATCAAGGGTTAAAGCAAACAGGACCTTATGGTTGGTAGGGTAAACCCAGGTTTAATCAAGTTGACAAAGGGTTAGCCAAATATGATTTGATGTTTGGCAGAATAAATACAACCCAGTGTTGTTCAGTTTGACCAAGGGATTAAACCACATCGGACTTGAGGTGTAAGATTATACTTACTTGAAGATTGAAGGAAGTCTAGTCAGGATCATGATGACTAGCAAAGAAGTGATTTTGGTGAAAGAAACCCTGGTGAGTGAAGTCGGGTTCTAGCAAGGGAATCTAGGTGAAGGAAATCCTAGTGAGTGAAGCTAGGTGAAGTACATCTTGATGAGTGAAGCTGGATCCTAGCAAGGGAAGCTAGGTAAAGGAAGTCCTAGTGGGTGAAGCTAGGTGAAGTAAATCCTGGTGAGTGAAGCTGGGTCCTAGTGAGTGAAGCTAGGTGACTAAGTCTTAGTGAGTGAAGCTGGGAACGAAGTCTTGGTCCGGGGGACTGAGCACTAAGTCCTGGTTGGGGATTGGGCAACGAAGTCTTTGCCGAGCGAGGATGGCGGACAGAAGTAGAGACGGGTCGAGGTCGGACGTCTCGAGATCCGAGTTCTTGGAGGCCGAGCAAAAGTCCAGCCAGAGGTCCTGGTTGGCAAAAGCTTTAGTCGAGCGGGGATCGAACAGAATTAGAGATGGGTCGAGGTCGGACGTCTCGAGATTCGGGTTCTCGGAGGCTAAGCGAAAGTCCAATCGGAGGTTCCAGTTGGCAAACATAACTTCTCCAAGTATGGAGTAGGTGAGGATGCGTTCCCCGGGAAAGGGAACATTAGGTGTCGATTTGACATAGGGGTTCGGGTGAAATCCAAACCTAGGGGTTCGGGTGAAATCCAAAGTCAGAACCATTTATTAAGGCTAAGATTACTTGTATGTTTGCCTTGTGTTTGGTGTCTTGCATGTACCTGGAGTTGGAGGCAAGATAGGAGAGCAGAACACAAAACAAGCAGACCTGGGAAAAGGGTTCCCAGGTGCCTGAATTGAATCAGGCACTTGGCAACCCAGGTGCCCCACAAGGGTCAGATGCCCAACATCCCAGGCGCCTGATTGGTCCCAGGCGCCTGGGATGGCCTTCTTATCTACGCTGTGAGTTCGGGCAAAGGATGAAGTTTGACCGACACGTGAAAGACGCCCAAGACATCACAGGCGCCCGTGAAGCTGTTATATAAAGGGGGTTGCCCCCTCATTGCAAAATATCAACATTCACATCCACTAAAGTGTTCCATGTGAAGCAAAAGTGCTTAAAGCGAAGCTCTGCGACCAAGGAGGCTCCAGGAGAACTGCGCGACACTTCAGACTTCTGGATTGGCCGGATCTTCCATTTTCTTTAGGTTTGCTTTTCATTTATGTACTAAATTTATTTATTATTTGTGTGTAATTCAAACTGTAAGATGGGTTTCTCCGCCTCCGGAAAGTCTGGAAAGGAGACCATTAGTGGACTCACGATTGAGTGCTTAGGCCTTGGATGTACTGACCCTTGGGGGGTTGGGAACCAAGTAAAAACACGCGTGTCATTTGTGTGTTGTCTTTCTTTTATTCCATTATTTTCCGTTGCGTACTAACCCTAATAGAAAGATGGTTAAATGAAGATTTCCGACGAATTTTTTCGAGTCGATATTCGCCCCCCCCCCTCTATCGACCGGCACCGATACTACACTTGCCTTTCTTGGGATCCCTTTCAGGGGAGATAGACTAGTGGACACTATTTCCCGACTTCTTTCTCTCGAGGGCGACCGAGACCGACGCCTGGATCTGTCCTCCCCCGACTATTGTCAATGAGGGGAAGGGCTTTGGCGAGGAGATCACCATCGATACCTTGCTTTGTTCCACCTTTTGCGGGCTTGGCGTCCGTGTCATTAGATCTCCTCTTCTTCAAGGGGTAACACTCTTCTATAAAGTGCGTTGTACTGCCATGGAAGTCGCAGTACTTCTTCGGTGGCTCGGGTCCCTCGATGTTGACTGTCTCCACCACCCTCTTCTTGTCGGCCTAGTGATCCTTCCCGGAGCGAGGATCTTTTGCTCAAGTTGGAGCAGGTGGTTCTCTCCTCTCGGATCGTACTGAGATTTGAATAGGGGCTCCCGCGGAATCTTTGCGACGGGTGTGCTGCACCTCCTCGACGTTGACGTACTTGACCAACCATCCCAATAAGTCATCGAAGCTGGCCGGTGGTTTCTTCACCAGCGACCGAAAGAAATCGTCTTCAGATAGTCCTTGCATGAAGGCATTGATGAGGATCTTTGAGGTGGCGGTTGGCACGTCCTACGCCACCCGATTGAATCATTGGATATAATCCTTCAGCTGATCTTTACTCTTCTGCTTTAAGGCGAACAGATTCAAAGTCGTCTTCTGGTATCGTTGGCTACTAATGAAGTGGTGGAGGAAGATAGTTTTAAACTCCAGAAAGGAGATTATCGAATTTTGGGGCAACTTCTGAAACCATCTCTGGGCGGCCCCTGATAAAGTGTTCAGGAACACCCGACACTTCACACTATTCGTGTATTGGTGTAACATAATCGTGTTCTCGAACTTGCAGATGTGGTCCTTTAGATTCGTCTTCCCATTGTAATTAGCAATTCTTGGACTGTGGAATTGCTTAGGCATGAGATCCGTTATGATGTTCGGAGAAAAAGGAGTAGATGGAGACTTTAGGAGAGCTTTGGAGGCCTCGATCTTCTCCGGTCCCTCCTCCTGTCGTAAAACGCTGGAGGCGACGGAATACGCCCTCTCCATTTCTCCCATGGAATCTTGCCTGCGCACTGAGGTTGTCATTGTCGATCTCGTCAGTGGCGAGATGGATCTTCGATTTTGGTGGTCTGAGGCCGACCTTCTTGGGATTTCGGCCTGCACCAGAGCCGCTCGTTGCGAGGTGGCATGCTCGATCTGATGTTGCTCCAGCGCTCCTTTGACGACTTTAGCGACTAAGCGGTCCAACTCCTCTTGTGTCAGAATAATGGGTTGTCTCTCTGGATCTGCCATCACGGTGTTCCTTCTGGTGCTTTGATGTTTCCCACAGACAACATCAAATTTGTTCAGGAAGCGAATGACGGGGATGACTAATCACCAAAGCGCAACTCACAGTCAGGGGCGTAGCCAAACTTTTAAATTACCTGGGGCTGATTATAATTTAAAATTTTTCTATTTGCTTTAATTGGTATAATATAAAATTTTTTATTTAATTAAAATTTGTAAGTTGATTTTGATTTAATTAAACTTTATAATTGGAAAAGGTTGGGCTGAGTTGTTGTTAAAGTTGAAATTTTAGGAGTGGTCTCTTTGCAAATTAGGGATCTAGTTGGAATTAACCAACGAGGAGGGGCTTTTTTAAAAAAGCCAAAACATTAAAGAACCCTAAAATCTTCTCCCGAAAGTCATTTCTCGCCGTTTCTTCTCCCCGATTCCTCTCTGACCCGACGCCGACGCAGCAGCGAGCCAGCGCCCGCCGAGCCCTACTTCTTCTTCCTCCTTCAGCCCTTCATCCTCGCGTGGGCGTCTTCTCGCGATTTTGAAGTCTCCGGCTTCCCTTCTTCCTTGCGTAGTCGCGTGGAACCCTAGCCGCCGCCGGGCCCTCTCTTCATCTGCTTTTCCTTCCTCTTCTCCTCGCGAGAAGTGGGTGGGGCTAGAGCCCACCCTAGCCCAGGTGTGGCTCCGCCCCTGCTCACAGCGACGGTGACGAGGAAAGGATGTCCATGCTTGCGAGGCTAACATGAGCTTTAAAGGGGATGCACCGGAAGGTTTTCCAATGGAGTCCTCTTCGACGTTCAAGTCAGAACTCTATCTTTTTTGGAGAACAACGAGAAATCAAAAGTGCTTCTCAGTCTTGAAAGCTTACCCCCTTTACCGAGATCCCAAGACATCTTATATACCTGATGTTTTTATCACACGTGTCCCTACGTTTTCCTCTACGTTCCTTAATCAACGGTTACTTAATAGATATTTTCTTTTGGTAATGACCACTGCGATTATTAAAGTTTTAATTACCGTGCATTGCGAATAATAATTATCTGATGACTTTCTTGTTCTAGAAAAAGAAACGGATACTTGAAGTCTGGCTTTCTTATCCCTTCGTTGATCTTTGGGTTCTACTCTCCCTAGTCAGTCTCGGAATCTCATCTCTCGAGCTGACCTCGGGATTTTCGTCCATTCTCCCGAGATAGTCTCTGGAGCCTGATTCTCGATTTGATCTCGGGGGTTTTCTTTCATTCTCCTAAATTAGTCTCGAAAATTCGATTTCTGATCTGATCTTATGACATTAGTTTGCCAGGCCCTATAATATAACTTTTCGATATCACATGTTCATTTCGAAATTTTCATCCCTATCATGTATTAAAAAGCACTGAGAACGAAGGTGGCATGCAACCGGACCCACAAAAGACAAAGGTGGGCAACGGTAAGTATTTAAAAAAATTATCGATAAACGTTTGGAAAAATAAAAAAATGAACATTGACACAAATGGACGTCGCCAACGTTCATTCTTTGGAACGTCATGCAACGTCCATTTTTTCCCCTATATATATATATTATTTCTTTCATCTATTTTTTACCATGAAAACCCACTATATATCAAAAATTTAAAAAAATGGATAAAAATTTCGGTAATTATTTTAGTGATTTGTTCGAGAAAACCCCTAATAAGGAAAATTCTCAAATTCGTCTTATTCTCCTCGATCCTCAATTTTCATTTCCCACTTAATGCCCATCTAATTTCCTATTTTTTCCATACTCATCGCCTTATTATTATAATTTTCAAAATTATCTAAATTCTTTGAGTGACGAATCTCAAGTTCCGTTTTATACATGTCCCCTAGAATACTTACAGAGTAGTCAATATTTTATATAAGCTCCATCTAATGGAATTAATCAGTTTCAATCATCGAGATTCAATCAAATGAATCGAGAAGAATTAGTGTTGATGCAATTGACAGTGATAAAAATACAGAAACATCTCATGCAGTCCCCGCGTCATAATGTCCGCCATTCTCATCTAAAATAGATTTTGTTGATATTATTGTGATGAAGCAATAGAGAAGAGCAATGAATCGGATGGAGATCATAACAAGCGAATAGTATGGGCAATAGTAGATGATAAGCTCCTTGCAGCGGCCCTAAACAATCATCAGCGAAGATTCAGTAGTTGGTAATGTCCAAAAGAGTGGGTCTTTTTGGAAACGGGTGGTGTCATACTACAATACCAATCGAGATAAGGGAGCTAAAAAGAGAACTACGGATAAAGCAAAATCATATTGGGTCTCAGTGAAAAAGATCGTGAATAGATATAATGGAATCTACAATAAATAGTATAATAATCGACCAAGCGAATGGAGGGGCAAGGATTTGATGGTACGAGCTCATGGAGAATACAAGAGTACTTTTAAATTTACTTTCCAATATGAACATGTGTGAAGGATTATGAAAGATAGTCCGATCTACACTCCTTAAATTGCGACGGGTTACAAAGAAAGCAAGAATATCAGAATCATCAAGTCTACATACTGACTCTTTTAATCCTAACTTAACTGTTGATGTGGATGATAAAGAAATTCATTCTCGTCTAATGGGATAGAAGACAGTAAAGAGGAAAGGCAAAGAAAGAGTAAGGCTAATTGATGAATTGAATCAGACAATGTAATAGTCAATAGCACATTTGAAGGAATATAATAACAATAAGAAAGTGGATCAACTCATCCAAACATATCAACTCCTCGTAATGGATATACGAGGTATGACAAATGAACAACTTCCGAACTATCTAGCGATATATATATGAACAGCTGAAGAAAAAAATTAAACATAGAGTGAATTTGTTTATTTTATCAACTCCTTGTTTATTATATCAACTCCTTGTATTTCAATTTCGAATTTGTAAAATATTTGTATTCCTATGGTATACTATTTTTTTATTTGTATATATGTATTGTTTCTTTTTAAAATAAAATATTAATATTAAAATAATTATATTAAATAATTATTATGTAAACAATATTTATAGATAAATAATAAATAAAATATATTAAATTGAAGAATTGGAAAATAAAAAATAATTTTACCTTGGATGGCTAGAGAGGGGGGGTGAATATAGTCAGACACCGAAATTTAGCGCTTATCGAATTTCTGCACTTCAAACGTTAGTAGCACAGCGGAAGCTAAAAGAAAAACAGAGTATGCAGAAATGAAAGCACTAAGCTAAGAGCAAACACAAGAACGCTAACAAGAGGATTTACAAGGTTCGGGGATAACTTGCCCCTACTCCTTGGCGTGCCCGTAAGGTGAGCGATCCCTTGATCGTCGGCAGATCAAGCCCCGGAAAATTTGGATAATAAGCAACTTCCTTCTAGGTGGAGTAACCTCTCCACAGCGTTTCAACAGAGATAAGATCTTAAGCACAATGAAACACAAGAAAAATCTTACTTATCACTTAGAACAGACAAGAACACAAGCAGAACTTCTCCCGAGCTCCACCCAGCGCAGATCTCACGCAAGAACTCTCTTCTTCGTGTCTTCTCGCTGATGGACTCGCCAAGCCTCTTATTTCTTTCTCCAAGTGCTCAAGTAACAGATGGTTACTTCAAAGATCACAATCGCTTGCTCAAAAGATGATTGAAGTAATCGCACAAGCACAAGAATGTAGTAAGAAGAAGTTGCAGTAAGCTCTAGCGAGAAGTCTCTGCTCCACTTCTTCGCTACGCAGCTTAAGTCTTCTCCACTAGCGCTAGGTCACCACGTCACTGCAGCCTCCAGCTGCTCACCTGCCAACGCCAGCTACCACCGAGCTCTCCCTGGATACTCTGAGCTTCCCTCAGCCACGCTCCAGTCACCAGCTCCAGTCAGCAGCTCCAGCCGTTGCAACCTGAGATGGCAAATGGACAAACCTGCTCCAAGAAAAGGCATCCATTGACTCTCCTTGAGTGTTTGAATCCATCCCTGTCACCTGCAGCTTAATCAGACCATTAGCACAGCATATCACACATAGAATCATGTATCAGAGATTAATAGCAGGGAAATCAGATGTGTTCAAACGTGTTCAGATCGTCTGACAGTGCATTTTGAATTAAAGTGATCGGTCACCGGACCGATCCAGGGCTCGTGGGTCGGTCAGCAGACTGATTCACCACTTTGCTAGGACTCCCAGCTTTCGCGGTGACACAGCCCTGATCGGTCACCAGGCCGATCAGGTAGCTCCCTGACCAATCAGGCTCCATCCTGATCAGTTGTAAGACGGAGTCCGCGACGCTAGATCGTTCACCAGAATGGGAGCAGTGTTCCAGATCGGTCACCAGACTGATCAGGAGTGAATCAGTAAGGTTCCCAATACCTACTGGAAGCTCCCTGATCGGTTACCGGACCGATCAGGAGCCAATCAGTGAGGGAACTGCCTGCTCCCTGATCGATCACCGGACCGATCAGGAGCCGGGTAGTGAGGGAACTGCCTACTCCCTGATCGGTCACCAGACCGATCAGGAGCCGGGCAGTAGGTTCCCAACCTCACTATGTGCTCCCTGATCGGTCACAAGACCGATCAGTCATCGCTAGATCGGTCACCAGACCGATCCACAAAGGAGCACCATGCCAACTTCCCTGATCGGTCACCAGACCGATCCAGGCAAGGTCAAATCTCCTCTAAGTCATGAGAACAAGCCTCCGGCTCATCTCTGACTCGTGCCATGCCCAGCTTCACTCACTGGGACTTCAACCTAGCCCTCCAAGCTAGGACCTGGCTTCACTCACTAGGGTTTCAGTTACCCGGCTTCACTCACCGGGACCCGGCTTCACTCACCGGGACCTGGCTTCACTCACCGAGATTTCAGTCACCCGGTTTCACTCACCGGGACTCGGCTTCACTCACTGGGACCCGGCTTCACTCACCGAGATTTCAGTCACCCGGCTTCACTCACCGGGATTTCAGTCACCCGACTTCACTCACCGGGACCCGACTTCACTCACCGGGATTTCATCCAACCTAGCCCTCCAGGCTAGGACTTTTCACCTAACCCTCCAAGTTGGGATTTTTCACCTAACCCTCCAAGTTGGGATTTTTCACCTAGCCCTCCAAGCTAGGACTTTTCACCCAACCTTCCAAGCTAGGACTTTTCACCCAACCTTCCAAGCTAGGACTTTTCACACCTATCCCTCCCAGCTAGGATTTCTCCATGCCTAGCCCTCCAAGCTAGGACTTTTACACACCTAGCCCTCCAAGCTAGGAGTTTTCACATGCCTAACCCTCCAAGTTAGGACTTTTCCCACCTAGCCCTCTAAGCTAGGATTTCGTGCCCAGTCTGTGACTAGGACTTAATCCCCATTCGTTTAACCAGACTTAAATCAAAATTTAAATCGGTGTCAACACCAAAACAATAATCAGGGTCAGACTGCATCAACAGGAAAATACAAGAGTATTTTTAAATTTACTTTCCAATATGAACATGTGTGAAGGATTATGAAAGATAGTCCGATCTACACTCCTTAAATTGCGACGGGTTACAAAGAAAGCAAGAATATCAGAATCATCAAGTCTACATACTGACTCTTTTAATCCTAACTTAACTGTTGATGTGGATGATAAAGAAATTCGATCTCGTCTAATGGGACAGAAGACAGTAAAGAGGAAAGGCAAAGAAAGAGTAAGACTAATTGATGAATTGAATCAGACAATGTAATAGTCAATAGCACATTTGAAGGAATATAATAACAATAAGAAAGTGGATCAACTCATCCAAACATATCAACTCCTCGTAATGGATATACGAGGTATGACAAATGAACAACTTCCGAACTATCTAGCGATATATATATGAACAGCTGAAGAAAAAAATTAACCATAGAGTGAATTTGTTTATTTTATCAACTCCTTGTTTATTATATCAACTCCTTGTATTTCAATTTCGAATTTGTAAAATATTTGTATTCCTATGGGATACTATTTTTTTATTTGTATATCTATATTGTTTCTTTTTAAAATAAAATATTAATATTAAAATAATTATATTAAATAATTATTATGTAAACAATATTTATAGATAAATAATAAATAAAATATATTAAATTGAAGAATTGGAAAATAAAAAATAATTTTATTTAAATATAAAATTAAATATATTGTGAAATTAGGGATATTTGGGAGTGGTTTATTTAATGTGTGAGACCCATAAATATTTATTTGGTGAAATATTTGATTGTTTTAAATATTTAAATAGTGGAATATTTGAATGATGATGTAGAAATAAGGAACATAAGGGGGCGTTTGGTTTGCTCTATTTTCTATTTTTATTTTCTAGAAAATCATATTTTTTTTATTTTCTAGAAAATGACTTTATTTCATTCTCTAGTTTTCCAGAAAATGTTATATCTTTTTCTGGAAAACAAGACTGGAAAATACAAACCAAACACATTTTCTAGAAAATCGCATTTTCTATAGAAAATGAAAATGAAAAACAAGCAAATCAAACGCCCCCTAAATATTTGCGAGAAATACCCCTCCTATTATGTATGTAAATAATAGTTGACATCCACCATTTTTCTACATGCAAATAATAATTGGTATCTATTTGATGTTAGCAATTTTAGGTTTATGTAGTATATTAAGATGTTTGAGCACTAACTTTGTAATCACAACAACTTATAAACTTTATTCTTGGATTTTGTAATATCTTTGATGTGCATAATAATGCAATTTTACCACACCAACACTTCACTCCTACTTCATTATATGTCACATTTGATGATAAAGAGGAGATTTTTACCTCCTATTATGTATGTAAATAATAGTTGGCATCCACCATTTTTCTACATGCAAATAATAATTGGTATCTATTTGATGTTAGCAGTTTTAGGTTTATGTAGTAGATTAAGATGTTTGAATACTAACTTTGTAATCACAACAACTTATAAACTTTATTCTTGGATTTTGTAATATCTTTGATGTGCATAATAATGCAATTTTACCACACCAACACTTGACTCCTACTTCATTGTATGTCACATTTGATGATAAAGAGGAGATTATTAATGATGAACTTTGTTCCATCTTCATTTGATTTTGATTCATTAATTTGAAATTCCGACGTTTTTTAGTTTGATGAGAGTGGTGGAATGAGTTTTCTTACTAATTATCCTTTATAGAGTTATTGCTTTTCTATTATTTATAGTGATGCATATATGAATTTTATGAGGATTTTTATTAAAGGATATAATGGTGAATTAAATGTGTTTTCCCCTCTTGAGGTATATCAAAAAATGATAGAAACGACAAGGGCACAATTGTCTTTTAAAATTTTCTCACAGCTGACTTTTGGTAAAAAGAGATTAAATATTATTTTTTAAATACATGGGTAAAATGCAACTTGAAAGAAAATACAGGGGTAAAATACAACTCGTTAGAAAATAAGGGGTTAAATGTTATTTTTTTAAATATCAGAAGCAAAATGTAACTCGATAGAAAATATAAGGGGTTTAGATTTATTTACCCGTAAAAAATTTTATTATGATTTGATCCTAAGATTATGTTTCGTTAAGGGTAATGTTCCGGAAAGAGTCGACGATGATGTCTAGTCACCGGGGGTCTGCCCACGTTGAAGTCGTTGTGGAGGGGAGGAACTCCGTGCCCTGCGAGATTAACACGAGTGTTAAGGGAAACACCGGAAGGGGTCCGGCGGAGTCCACTCCGATGCTCAAGTCAGTGTCTTGATGGAGAGTAGAGGCAGCAAGAAAGGAAAATGTGTGTAGGATTGAGAGAGCGTACCTCCCTTACCAGCGGGGTTCGATTACCTTTTGTACCAAAGGTCGCAAGGACGATGGTACGTGTCTCCGTGCTTCTCGCCACGTTCCCCTTATCTTTGGTTACGGGATCTCCCCTGTAACGGTCGTAGCCCTCGTTGAATCTAGTCTATTGTAAGGATGAGGGCGATAATGACCGTGGATTGCGGGCCCTGATCCTCCCGTCACTGTTGGTGATCCTTATCCAGGGGCCCGTAAATGTGGGGTTCATGATTGGAGGGTGAAAGTGACTTGGGCTTCGATCCCCCGAGCTGACCTCGGGGATTCTAGGCACGGGGGACCATGGGCCATCTACCTCCCCGGGGTAATCCCGAGTACTGACCTCCCAAGGTGATCCCGCGGGATTTATTCCTCTCGGGCACAGATATTGCTCCTCCCGGGCACAACTATGGTTCCTCCCGGGCACAACTATTGTTCCTCCTGGGCACAGCTATCCCGAGGGGGGCCATGAAGCTCTGGGAGAAGGGTCGTTCCAACCAGTCCGGTTAGTGTCATGCAACTTTTTCATCCCATGTGTCCACCCCGGGCTACTTAACCCCATCACAAGTCTCCCCCTTCAAGTCTGATCGAAGGAAGCGTGAATGACTGACTAGTGTGGTGATGAAGAAGCTGGGCCTTGTTAGTTCCTCTGTCCTTCACTGCTCGTCTGGCGGCCCGTGGGGCCCTAAGATATAACCAGTGCGTCCCCTGTCTCCGGGTGATTTTTTGAATATGTCCCGTATTCTTGCGAACTTTGTGGCAACCATAATGACGTGGAGGCTCAGCGTATGTAATAGGGCCATGTGTCTCTTCCCTCGTTGTACGACGATATCTTCTGGATACACACTGCGGGATATATAAAGTGACGGCCGTAAGGGCTAACGGTTCCCCGAGGTAGCCCGTTAACGCCCTCGACGTGCTACTCCCTTATTGCTCCGCGGGGTGCGGCGCATGATAACTTTCATTTTGTTGATTAAATTAAGCCTTCAAATCAGCGTTTTGATGCACTATTCATAGGCTTAAGTTTGCATTACATAAGGTTTCATGGATTGTCTCCATCTTATCGTAAAATTAAATTCTTTCTATATTTGAGATGTTTTGACACTATAATTTAATATCATTTTGTAGGGATCTGATGATCATGGACCTGGATCATCTTGGGTCAAATTTGAGTCAGATTTGGATTCGGATCAAAGGGATCAAGCATCAGATTAATATGGGTCGTCCATTCAAGAGAATGCTTAGATCCAAACCATCCTTCAACTTTTGGTCGATCCAAGCTCAAGATAGACTTAATCAAGTAGATGGGTGAAGATCTAGAAGTTTGGGTCAGATCCGAGTTGATTCAGCCGTTGGATCAAGCAATGGAGAATCTAGACCGTCTAAGCTAGAGAAGAGAAGATCTAAGCCATCCGTTTCAGATCTGAGTTATCCGAGCTAAGGAGTAGTAGATCAGAGCCGTTGATCAAGATCTGGGAAGTTTGGGTTCGATCTGACTTGATCTGACCGTTGGATCAGAGCGGAACAATCTCAGC
Source organism: Boesenbergia rotunda (assembly GCA_024364735.1). NCBI lineage: Eukaryota > Viridiplantae > Streptophyta > Magnoliopsida > Zingiberales > Zingiberaceae > Boesenbergia > Boesenbergia rotunda. The sequence continues at coordinate 131,596 of JAGFNQ010001942.1, read as the reverse complement.
CGTCGAAATTCGAAATGCTCAGTTAAAACAGAATTCCCCTCGCCAGTTCTTCGTCATCGTGTCTTCGCCACTTTGCTTTCCCTGTTCTTACGATTTTCTTTCCTGTTCTTCGTCCGATCGCGCGCCCACAGTAGTTTGGAGCTTCAATTCAAATTCCCAAGTCAGTGAGATCAACTCGCCGAGATGATGGTGATGGATTTTCGTCGTTGAAGAGTCTTGCGGAGAGGGTTTCACCAAGGGGTCTGAATTATGCTTGATCACCTCTTTGATGCTCGATTTTACCGATCGGAGCTACCAGAGAAATCAGAAGGGTTTTCTGAAGACCTTTGGAAGTTTCTGATCCTCAAGCTTCTGCTGATTCAATAGATCAAGAGGATGATCGGAGGAAAGTCAGCTTCGACTTGATTTATTGCCATTTCACGAGGAGAGCTTGGATCCAGCTGATTTGGCATTTCTAGCTAGATCTTGGGTGACAACAAGATAGATTTTGTATTGAAGTTTGATCCTACTGTTTAGATTTCGATTCGTATTCATTTTCTGCAGCTACTTGTTCGGTATCAGAGTTGCGATCATCTACTGATCGGTCTCTGGACCGATCTAGACTCCACCTGATCGGACATAAGACCGATCAGGCTTACATATGATCGGTCAGCAAACTGATCAGGAGTTTTTCCTGTGCAAACAAACTCTGTTTTAGTTTACATCTTGCTTCAATTCTTTCTTTCCGAATTTAGATGCAACTTTAGTTTCATCTCTGCAATAGATAACAGTTTATATTTCAATCTTGCAATTTTAAATTGCTTAGTTCAATTTACCTAGTGTTAAAGTTCAATTCTTGCAATTCCTAGTTCACTCATACTTAGTTAAGTCAACTCTATTTCGAATTTTTGTTTCCATTCTACTTGCAAAACAAAACCCCCATTTTATCTAGAAAACCCAAAACATTTAACGACAAATAATCTGCAAGCTCGAATCAACCATTCATTCAACTAGACCTTGGATAAAAATACGACCTGAGGCCCCTATCCTACATTTCTACTTTGCTAGCAAGGATTTTCAGCTTTATAAATTTCTAAATTTGAGACCCACATTCGTGACAACTACTTTGGGTTGCATCAGCGCATCCCTATAAAAGTGGGTGCAACGGCACCCTGCAGCCTCCTTACCCTATCTGCCGTCAAGAGTTCTCCTTCTTTGACTATTCACCTTGCCGCTGCGTTTCTGTTATGTGAGTAAGTCTCCCTCCATCCTCTTTCCTCTTATTCTATCTCCATGGGTCCAATGGAAAAGAAAAAGAAAACCTCGAGCGATCACGAGTGCTCCTAGAAAGAGTTAGGATTTCGTGCCGAATGGTACGAGACCATCTCTTCCAAAGTTAGGTTGGAATCCCTTCAGGCTGCTCGTCGGAGATACGGTATTCCGGTAGACTGGGAGTTGAGGGTCCCAGCTTCAGGGCAATCGCCGGTAATAACCTGTGAGGATTTTTATACCTTCTTTCTGGGACAACTAGAGCTAGGGCTTCGCTTCCCTATCCCGCCTTTTTATATGAATGTTGCCCAGTACTTCGGTATCCCGCTTCAACAGCTGACTCCGAACGCCTTTGCCCAAATGGGCGAAGCCCTTGTCCTCTTCAAGCTTTTTGATATTCCTCTGACCCCTCGATTCTTCCATTTCTTTTTCGTCCCCATTAGATCCTGAGGGGCGTTTGGTTTTATCGCTCACGCTGGCCACCGGTTTCTGGGGGGCCACCCTTCTTCTCATAAGGGATGGAAGGAAAGATTCTTTTATATCCAGCTTCCCGAGCATCCTTTCGGTCCTTTCCACTGGACGAAGAATTTATCTTCCATCCTGGACCACGGCGACTTCCAGCAGGATGCAGGGTATCAGAGAGCTAAGGGTATCCTGACTAGGATGGAATTCCATGGGCTCCAACTGGTGCAATGCGAGGAACTCCTTTATCGGGCTGAGCTTAGTCCGAAAATTACAACCCTCAACTCCAACCTTCGTAAGTTGTTTTTTATCATGCATAGTTCCTGGTCAATGATGACTGATGCATTTTTGTTTTTACTGTGTAGGCGACATCATGTTCTCCCGAGTGATGAATCAGCTCCTGAAGTGGGACTGGGTTAACGAACAGGCACTGGTCCCAGGTTCAACATCTCCTACTCCCGTGGGAATCTCCAACGAGGGTTGCGAGGGTGGGGAGGAGTCCACCGTAGACCGAGACGTCCCAGAGGCCCCTCGAGGTATCGGTGCATCAGAGTGCCAACGGACCTCAGAGGGGGTTCGACTGCTCCTACCACCGAGGCCCCAAAGGGAGAAGCTGCACCCCCTCCATCTATTGCACCTTTAAAGACCCACATGCCCGAGAAACGACGGCGAGAGCGTCTATCTCGGGGGGATCACCCCTGAAGAGGTTGAAGAAGAGTCCATCTCAAGAGTTGTTGCGCTCTGCTACCTCCAAGGATGCGGCTGCACGGGCTCCGAGTGTTCAGGAAGGAACTTCTTCCTCTGCCGTCGAGGCCCCTGCTCCCGTCGTTGACGTCCCAACCCCTCCAGTCGACCCTCCAGCTGCTCCTTGCGGCAGAGAGGTTCCCAAGGATCTGCCCCGCTCTCACCGGAAGGACCTAAAGGTGAAGTAGAAGGCGGCAATCAGTTCCCCTTCCATCCGAATACAGGGGCTTGCTACTGAGGGTGCGCCTAGGGCTTCAAGTTCAGAAGAAGATGTCCCTGACCCCTGAGACGTTCCCAGTCAGTCAAGGCCTTCTACTGAGGGAATTCTCCCTTCCCCTGTTCTGCCATGGCGGCTAGTCGAATCACCCCATTACCTGGGCATGTTACATCAATCTCTACTGTCGGTAAGTATTTTATCGCGCTTCTCATTCGTTTCAAAGCATTTTACTAACTATCTGTATTTGCCCCTGTAGGTTGCTTCTAACTGCGCGGCCACCAGCCGCTTGCTTCGTTCCGGAGGGGTCACTGAGGACCTCCTCCAACGGGTGGCAAATGCCGAGGCTGAAACTGGTCGGTCCCGCGAGGTCGGCCTCATTCAATTGGAGGTTAGCCGGGCTCTTAGAGAGAAAATATAGCATTATATTAATGCTTTAATAGCGGCCGAGGATACCCTGCATGGATACAGACTCTAGGAACGCCTTGGATCTGAGAAGAATCACACCCTCACGGAGGAATTGTAGAAGCTACCCAATGAACGGGAACAACTCTAGGCCCGTACAAAGGAGTTGTCCGATCAAGTCAACCTCCTGGAATCTGCAAAGAAAACCTTGGAGGACTGGGATACGAAACGGGAGCGCTTGATGGCTATAAAAGAATACGACTTAGAGCTAGCGTGCTTCCAGGCCGAAGACCTCCAGGAGCAGGTTACCCAGGCCAAGGCCCAAGCTGCTGCTACTACCCATAAGCTCCAGGAGATGCAAGAGGCTCAAGACTACCTACTCCGGGAGGTGGTGACACTGAAGGCTGCCAAGGAGGAGGCCGAGGCCAAAATACAACAGCAGTAAAGTATTCACGTGACTCAACTATCCCGGGCCGAGGCAGAGTTCAAGACAAAATACCTGGAATCGGAGGAGTACGCTGAGGTGGTAGCTGTGCAAGCATTGATGCGCCTCAAACAGGGCTTCTATGGCGCCCTCAGTCAGTTGGAGAAGGATCAGCTGTTGAAGCCAGGCTCGAACTTGCGCACGATAACCGTCCAGCGTGTTTGGGATGATCTTCCCCCTGAAGAGAAGGTCTTATAGGATCCTTCTTGACCCAGGCATAAACTACCTAACCGCTCCTTAGCCAATGTACTTTCTTCTTTTTAAGTTCACTCTTGCAAAACAAGTATGTAATTGTTTCACCATTGAATGTTGACGTCGTTGAACTTCTTATATTTTGATGGATTTCTTGTTCTCCTGAGAATATTCGGTCTCTAGCCGGGCCTATACAGCCTCTAGGCCAGGCTTGACCACCAAGATGACGTAGGGTTTTGCGGCTCTTGGCCGAGCGTGTACAGCTCCGAGGCCAAGCCTACACACCGAGAGGCTGTAGGGTTTTAGCAGCTCTTAGTCGGGCGTGTACAGATCCGAGGCCAAGCCAACACACCGAGAGGCTGTAGGGTTTTAGCAGCTCTTGGCAGGGTGTGTACAGCTCCGAGACCAAGCCTACACACCTAGAGGTTGTAGGGTTTTAGCAGCTCTTGCCGAGTGTATACAGCTCCGAGGCCAAGCCTACACACCGAGAGGTTGTAGGGTTTTAGCAGCTCTTGGCCGGGCGTGTACAACTCTGAGGCCAAGCCTATACACCGAGAGGCTGTAGGGTTTTAGTAACTCTTGGATGAGCGTGTACATCTTCGAGGCCAAGCCTACACACTGAGAGGCTATAGGGTTTTAGCAGCTCTTGAGTACAGCTCCGAGGCCAAGCCTACACACCGAGAGGCTGTAGGGTTTTAGCAGCTCTTGGCCGGACGTGTACATCTCCGAGGCCAAGCCTACACACCGAGAGGCTGTAGGGTTTTAGTAGCTCTTGGCCGGGCATGTACAGCTCCGTGTACAACCCCGAGGCCAAGCCTACACACCGAGAGGCTGTAGGGTTTTAGCAGCTCTTGACCGAGCGTGAACAACTCCGAGGCCAAGCCTACACATCGAGAGGCTGTAGGGTTTTGTAACTCTTAGCCGGGCGTGTACAGCTCTGAGGCCAAGCCTACACACCGAGAGGCTGTAGGGTTTTAGCAGCTCTTGGTCGGGCGTGTACAGTTCCGAGGCCAAGCCTACACACCGAGAGGCTGTAGGGTTTTAGCAACTCTTGGCCGGGCGTGTACAGCTTCGAGACCAAGCCTACACACCGAGAGGTTGTAGGGTTTTAGCATCTCTTGGCTGGGCGTGTACAGCTCCGAGGCCAAGCCTACACACCGAGAGGCTGTAGGGTTTTAGCAGCTCTTGGCCGGGCGTGTACAGGTCCGAGGCCAAGCCTACACACCGAGAGGCTATAGAGTTTTAGCCTCTCTTGGTCGGGTGTGTACGGCTCCGAGGCCAAGCTTACACACCGAGAGGCTGTAGGGTTTTAGCAGCTCTTGGCCAAGCGTGTACAGCTCTGAGGTCAAGCCTATACCCTAGAGGCTGTAGGGTTTTAGCAGCTCTTGGTCGGGCGTGTATAGCTCCGAGGCCAAGCCTACACACCGAGAGGCTCGGTGTAGGGTTTTACACAGGTGGAGACTTGGCTTTCGTTCACGTGACATTTCACTTGCACTGTCTATTTACTATACTGCAAGGTGGTGGGAAAAATAAAGAATATAGCAAGCAAATACATAACGTCATACCTTACTGAGTACGGTAGGGGTGGAGGTGGTTGACATGTCATGGCCTTTCCAACCTCTGGCCGTTATTATCTTCCAGATAATAACTACCCCTGGTGAGCTTTTTGAGGATGACATATGGACCATCCCACTGCGGCTCCAGCTTTCCGGGGTCACCCACTGATTTTGTCCTCTTCCAGACTCTGTCACCGACCTCGTAGCTGCGGGTGATCTCTCGGGGGTTGTAGGCTTGCTGCATTCTTCTTCGATATGACTCCAACCTCGCTGCGGCTTTATCCCGTACCTTCGAGATGAGGTCTAGATCAATAAGGCGCTCTTGATCGTTGTCTTCCTTGCGATAATATCATCGTCGTGTGGATTCTTCCCCCACCTCCAATAGGATGACGACTTCAGCGCCATAGACCAGTTGGAAAGGGCTCTCGCCCGTCCCTTCTCGCGGGGTAGTCCGATAGGACCACAGGATGCTGGGGAGTTCTTCAACCCAACTGCCTCTAACGTGGCCTAGCTTTATCTTGAGCCCCCGTAGGATCTCCCGATTGACGACCTCAGCTTGTCCGTTTCTTTGTGGGTATGCGACTGAGGTGAAAGCCTGTTGAATGCCTAACCCTTCGCACCACTCCTTCAGTTTACGTTCGGAGAATTATCTTCCGTTGTCCGACACCAACTTATGAGGGATGCTGTACCGGCAAAAAAATCCCTCCATAGGACTTTCATCACCGCCCCCTCCGTGATGTTCGCCAGAGGTTCAGCCTCTACCCATTTAGAAAAATAATCCACGAGGACCAGCAGAAATTTCTTCTACTGGGGCCCCACGGGAAAGGGGCCTACGATGTCCATTCCCCATTGATCGAAAGGGCAGGATACTGTAGAAACTCGCAAGGGCTCCGTCGGGCGGTGAGTCACATGCTGATGTCTTTGACAGACCTCGTACCCAGCCATGAACCTGAGAGCATCGGCTTGCAAGGTAGGCCAAAAGTACCCTGTCAAAAGGATCTTCCGGGACAGGGATTTTTCCCCCAATGTGACTCCCACAGATGCCTTCGTGTACCTCCCTCATAACGTACTCGGTCTCCTCCAGCCCGACGCACTTTAGGAGGAGTCGGGCAAAGGCCTCTTATATAGTTGATCCCCCACCAGTGTGAATCTAAGTGCCCGATGGTGGAATAGCCAACCCCCTTAGACTCCACGTGGGACTATCCCATCCAACAGGAATGCTATGTAGGGATCCCTCCAGTCGGTCCGGCTGTTGCCCCCTTCTTCCTCTCCAATTTGTTCGATCATTTCCTCCACTGCGCGAGGCTCGTCTAGCTGCCAGGTGGATATGGAGCTGGCAAGTTTGGCCAACTTATCGGCCCGCAGGTTGTCCGACCTAGAGATCTTCTACAAGATGACCTCCGAGAAGGAGTCCTTCAGCAGTTCGTAGAGAGCTACATACTTCTGCAGGCGCTCACACCGGACTTCAAAGGCTCCCTTTATCTGCTGCGTTACCAATTGCGAGTCCGAATATATCGTGACCCGACAGGCCCCAATGTTCTTGGCTTCTTGTAGGCCTGCTAGGATCGCCTCGTATTCGGCTTCGTTGTTGGTAGCCTTGAAGCGGAGCCTGATGGACAGATGTAGTGTGTCTCCCCGAGGGGAAATCATCAGTACTCCGACCCCACTATGCTGACTATTGGAAGATCCATCTACATATACTTTCCACATCCCTTCGACTTCGGCCTCCGGGACGGTCTTCAGCATGAAGTTAGAGAGGGCTTGGGCCTTGATGGTAGCGCGGGGCTGATACTCGATGTTGTACTCACTTAATTCTGTCGTCCACTTGATTAGTCAGTCTGAAGCCTCGGGATTAGTGAAGACTCGGGCGAGTGGGCTATTGGTGAGGAATACGATGGGATGTGCTAGGAAGTATGACCTTAACCTCCGCGCCATCAAGACCAAGGCATATGCCAGTTTCTCTATCATGGTGTAGCATGTATCGGCGCCCTTTAGAAGGTGTCCGAAGAAATATACTGGATATTGCATCCGGTCTTGCTCTCGGACGAGCGCCGAGCCTACTGCTTGCTCTGCGGCCGACAGGTATACAAACAAGGTCTCCCCCGCCATAGGTTTGTGGAGAATGGGGAGGGCGGCGAGATAATATGGACTTGACTGGACGGCCTCGGTACGGTGAAGGGTGGCATGGAGACAAGCTGGAGGCTTGTGTGCACCCGAGGGACCTTGGAGAGCAGGGATGATGAGCTGATGGGCGTGGACTTCGAGGCATGCGTGAAGGATGGCATGGAGGCAAGCTGGAGGCTTGCGTGCATCCGAGGGACGGGAGCCGAAGATGAAGAGGGCGCGAAGGCAATAGTCGAGGCTGCGGATGAGGAGTCAGTCGAGTCGTGAGGGTACGAGTGCCGTGAGATTGTACTCGGGAAAGTCCTAGGGTCTGAGTGCTGAGAGAAGTGTACTCGGGAAGGGAAACCCTAGGTGTGTGAGTGGGGCAGTCGACTGCCATTGGGGCAGTCGACTGATAAAACTCACAGAATGATTTCGGGGCTGGATCAGTCGACTGGTAAAATGGTAGTCGACTGGTATCCCTGAAATATAGCCGTTGAGTTAGCCGTTGGCTAGCAATTAAGGCTAGACCAGTCGACTGGTAAATAGGCAGTCGACTGGTAGCGAGGGTTTCAGCCCGAGTCCTATTTAAAGAGGACTTCGTGGTGGCTGAGATTCTTGACGAAACTCGCTTGGGTAAAGTGTGTTAGTTGTCTTTTGTGCCCAGATAGTGTCTGAGATATTGTGGCGAGGTTTCTCCACCCACAAGGAGCGACGAGGGCTAGCCGGAGGTTATCCGGGGAGTGATCCACCGACGGATTCTTAGATTAGTCACCCAGCCGGGGTAGATACTGTAGGACCGGTGTCGTCGATAGAGGGGGGGGTGAATATCGACCGTTAATCTTTCGGTAACTTCGAAAAAAACTATCGTTCGTTCTGGACACAGAGTTAGTAGCAGCGGAAAAGCAATAGAGCGAGCGAACAAAACAAAAGACAGATTACTCGCAGGATTTATTTACTTGGTTCCCGACCCCCCGGGTCAGTACGTCCAAGGCCTATGTACTCGGCGTGAGTCCACTATTGGTCTCCTTTTCGGAATTTCTGGAGGCGGAGAAAACCCGTCTTACAGTGTACAATTACAAGCACAAGTACAGAAAATTAAGTACGGAAATAATAAATGCAAACCGAACAAAACAGAGTTGATGCTCGGTCGATCTGGACCTCCGAAGTGCCGCGCACTTCCTCCTGGAGCCTCTCGGTCGTAGAGCCTCGTCTTTAGCGCGTTGTCATTGGTAAGAATGATCAGAATAGTACTTAGCAGTTGTGTTTGAAGTAGAGGGGTCGAAGCCCCTTTTATAGGCTTCCTACGGGCGCCCTGGACGTTGGGGGCGCCCCGATAAACCCGGTCAAACCTTATCCCCGTGTCGACTTCTCCGCAGCTGATAAAACCTTTGACCAGGGCGCCCCGGACCTCTCGGGCACCCTCATGAGGGCTTATCTATGTTTCAGACTCGAAACTGCAAATACAGCTTTGAACCCGGGCGCCCCGGACCTTCCGGGCGCCCTCCTTGACACCTATTCTGCTTACTTAACAAAAATTGCATTTTACTCTTGACTGGGGGCGCCCTCATCATCCCGGGCGCCCGCATCAAGCCATTAAACCCAATACTGGGGTTTATGCCTTGCTCTGGGCGCCCCCAACAGTGGGGGCGCCCCCATCAGCCATTTTCCAGCAACTTGCCTGCTTTGTCTTCGGTTCTTGGTACCTGCAAGATCCACAAACACAAAGCACATATACATATAATATTAGTCTTAAGGACTTGGTTCTGACTTTGGATCTTCACGAAACCCTAGGTCGAATAGGCACAAGTTCCCATCCCCAAGAACTCGCCCTTCACCTACCCCTTTCAGGAGACGGTTGCCACCCAGTCCTTCGGGTGGACTTTTGCTTAGCTTTCGATACTTCCGGACCTCGAGACGCCCAAACCCTGACCCGTCTCTACTCCTGTCCTTAGTCATCGCTCAGCTAAGTTGCTCAGTCTCTTGGACCAAGACTTCATTCCCTAGCAGTCCTTCGCCAGGTGCCTAGCAGTCCTTCGCCAGGTCTTCATTCCCTAGCAGTCCTTCGCCAGGTGCCTAGCAGCCCTTCGCTAGGTCTTCACTCCCTAGCAGTCCTTCGCCAGGTGCCTAGCAGCCCTTCGCTAGGTCTTCGATGCCTAGCAGCCCTTCGCTAGGTGCCCAGCAGCCCTTCGCTAGGTGCCTAGCAGCCCTTCGCCAAGTCTTAGGATTTCGATGCCTGGCAGCCCTTCGCTAGGTTCCCAGCAGTCCTTCACCAGGTCTTAGGGTTTCGATGCCTAGCAGCCCTTCGCTAGGTGCCCAGTAGCCCTTCGCCAGGTCATAGGGTTTCGATGCCTAGGTTAACTAGGACTTTTCTTCAACTTAGGTTACTTCTCCTTTGCTCCCCTTTGTCTGTTCAATGTATCACTGACTTAAGTGTATTGTCAAACATTAAAACATTTAGAGGAGACATCATTGATGCAACTTGCACCAACAATCTCCCCCTTTTTGATGTTTGACAATAACTTAAGTTAGACTGGTTTACAGGGCTAACTTACTATCCTTGGAAAAAAAAATGATATAAGTTTTGAAACTACATTTTTTATCTTTGGGAATTTTTTTTTAACTTAAGCATACCTCTTCTCCTTTGTCATACATCAAAAATAAAAGAAAATACTTGTACCAACAATGAAAACCTTTGGTTCTTTTTGAAAATACTTAGTGCAAAATTTTTGAAAGCATTGTATTTTGAATGATATATTGCATTTTGAAAAATGCATAATTTTGAAAAAGACATTTTTGTTCACGCTTCGAAAAGTACAAGTACTTTAAAAATTATTATGATCTTTAAAAAATGCAAGTACTTTTGAAAGATTATGTAATTTTTGAAAGATATAAGTACCTTTGAAAAATGTATTGAATTTTTGAAAAATTAAGTACTTTTTGAAAAATACATTGAATTTTTTGCAAAATTAAGTACTTTTTGAAAACATAATATTTTACTTGACTAGGTTTCTTTTCCAGTCTGACACAATCCTAGAAAACTCTGTTAACTACAAGGACATTTTCCTAAGTGTCCTGGAAATTCTTCAAACTCAAGTAAATATAAAAATAATTCCATAAGTCACACAAATTCTGAAAAATAGAATAATAGGATGTTAGTTAATTTTGAAAAATATATGAATTTTTGAAGTCATAATACTTGACTTGGTTTATCTTCTAGTCTGACACAATCATAGGAAACCTTATTGACTACAAGGATATTTTTCTAAGTGTCCTTGAAGATTTTTCAAACTCAAGATAAACATTTTTTTTTCAAATTGATCAAAACCCGATGAATTTTTGAAAATACTGGTATTTTTTTAAAAAAAATGTTAGTATTTCGAAAGAATATTTATGTTTTTAGCAAGATTTAGAAGATATAGTTCAAGAAAACATGTTATTAAATAATTCTTTTAATTTGACCTCCCCCTAAACTTGACCCAGTCCTGGGAAGTTTGTTAACTACAAGTACTCTTCCTCTGAGTCTTAAGGTTTGATTCAGATCAAAAGAATAATCTAATAATTTTCAAAATAAATAATTTAAAGCTTGTCAGAAGGTTGACTCAGACTCCCCCTAAATCTGACACATCCTAGGAGTCCTTTTAGATCATGAAGTGGGCCTTCCTCTGTGTCTTTACGCTGTATCAAAATCAAATGAGGCAAAGCATACTCTTGGAATATATTTTGAAATTTCTAAACATATTTTGAAATTAAGGTAATTTATCTGACATAGTTTTCGAAAAACATAAGTAATAGTGTTTAAAGCCCAGTTTTCGAAAACCGTTTTAAAAGACAATGGTTTTTCAAGGACAATTTTTGAAAAAGAATAAACCACTCCCCCTGTACCCAACATCGTTTCACTCTATCTAAGTGTCTTAAGGAACTTTAGTGTTGTCCTAGGGGGCTTGTGTCTAATTAAGTGAGTCAAACAATTATTGAAATGATATACTTTTGAAAAATGTACAATATGTATAATCAATCAGACAAGCATGAATTCCATAAAAATATTATTATGTTAAAGCACTATTTTGTAAATATATTTTTAGTAAAATATTCTAACAATTTTGAAAAACAATTTTGAAAAATATTTGTCAATTCATTAGTCCTTAACATCTCACCTATTTTAGATGTAATAATACAACAAGCATGGTTGCCTTATAGGTGTATTGTGAGATGCTTGAATCATTTTTCTTAATTTATTATTAACTCTAAGAGTTAATTGAAGCTAGTGTTAGATTTGAATTTGACACGAAGTAACTTGAATTTGAATTTCAAAAATTGGCTTCCAGGTCTTGGTGAGACACTAGGTCTTCTTTGGCCGTAGCCTTATTGGATCATCAACTCTTTCCTTGACAAAGCCTTTTAATGAAATTTCATTTTCAAAATTACTTTTTGAAAAATTCTGGTCTAACTAGTTTGGGTCTTGGATCGGTAGCTTCGGCTAGTTTCACCAGTCTAAAGAGACCAAGTAGAGTATACTTGACCTTATTAAAATTGGCTTCCCTAACGTACTATCATCTCACCGCCACCCAATACTAGGTTGATCAAGTTTCAATTATTCTTTTTCCTATAGCCATTCTACTATATGCATAAAATTTAAATATGAATAACATGTCATATATTTAAAAGAAGTAGCAAATGCATGGCATGACAATTATGCATGAGTCAAATAATTCAAATCATTTTATTTAAGTTTCTAAAAATGTATCAAATTCTCGATTTGATACATGTCGTGTGAACCCGCGAATATGCCAACCCACTTTGACATATTTAATTTTATTAAATTAATTGTTGCGGTTTGGGTAAGGTTTTAGTTTAGTTCGAGTTTTGGATTCAAGTTAATTAAGAATTAATGAAGTTTGAATTCATTTGAAAATGAATTAATTTAATTTAATTTGAATTTGAATTTAATTTGAATTTAATTTAATTTAATTTAATTTAAATTTAATTAAGATTTAATTAGAATTTAATTAAGATTTAATTTGAATTTATTTGAATTTAATTTAAATTTAATTAAGATTTAATTTAAATTTAATTAAGATTTAATTTGAATTTGATTTGAATTAATTGAAATTTAATTAAGATTTAATTTGAATTTGATTTGAATTTAATTAAGATTTAATTTGAATTTAATTTGAATTTAATTAAGATTTAATTTGAATTTGATTTGAATTTATTTGAATTAATTGAATTAATTAATAATTATGGATTTAAGTTCATCATTTTCATTATTTCAAAAATTTTTGCTTCATCTTTATCTATCTTTTCAAATTTTTCTAACAATTCGGATTTATTTGAACCTTTGTAATTTTTATTAATTATGACCTTGATCTTAGATAGTTTCATATCCTCCTTATCCTCAAAATTATATCTTTTGGTATCCTCAAAGTAGGAGGAGTAATTTGGGCCACTAGTTAAGGTTTTGTAATAACTTTCAAGATTATCTATAGTTAGGTTATTATCTAGAAGAATTTCATCTTCAAAATTATCTTCAGAGATAATATCTTCAGAATTAACTTCTGGGTTATTTTTAGAATTTTCAAATTCGAATTTAGAGTTATACAACGAATTTTCAAATTTGAATTCATAATTATCTAAAGGATTTTCAAATTTAGGATTATCCTTAAGACTTTTGAATTCAGATTTATCCTTAGGATTAAATTTATCTAAATTAAAATTATCAGATTTATCTGAATTAAAATTATTAGATTTATCTGAATTAAAATTATCAGATTTATCTGAATTAAAATTATCAAATTTATCTGAATTAAAATTATCAGATTTAAGATTAGTAGAATTAAAGTTATGATAATTTATTTTAGTAATTGCTAAATTAATGTTTTGAATTAAATAATTAATTTCTGAAATTTTAGTCATGTCTGTATTTTCTAATTTTTCATGCAAAATATTAATTTTACTATGCAGTAAATCTAATTTATCAGAAAAATTAACTGAATTATCTAAAGACAGTGCAGGAATTTGTAAAACTTTTGGAACATAAATCTTACGTACCTTCGCCGGACACTTATTTTTGTAGTGTCCGTACTTCTCGCATTTGAAGCATCTGATGTGACTTTTATCTCTCCAGACTCCTGGCACTGGTGTCTCCTTTGCTGCCGGTGATGAACGATTTTTACGAGTAGGGCACTGATTTTTATAGTGCACTCTCTCCCTGCATGTGAAGCATATAACATGGAATTTAAAATTTGACATTAAAATTAAATTATACCTGATTCACCCCTGGGCTCCCCCTCAACTCCTGGCGTCGTTGCTCTATCGGCGGTTAGTCTGGTGAAGAGCGGCTCGGCTCTGATACCAATTGTAAGGACCAAAAGGAATTAGGATATCTCCACAATAGAATGATATTGTCCACTTTGGCCTTAGCCCTCATGGTTTTGCTCTTGGGCTCTCCCAAAATGCCTCATGCCAATGGAGATATCTTTTTTTCCCTTATAAGCCTATGATCTTTCCCATGTGTTTTCGATGTGGGACTATATTTGCAACCTTGCAACCCCAACAGATACCAAGTAAAATCGATTTGTTAGCGTTGTTTGTTTTTATTATTATTGTTTCCGCTGTGCAACTAACAACGTAGGTACAAGAACAACCGAAGAATCACTATTCACCCCCCTCTAGCATACGGCGATCGATCCTAACATTTAGCAGGGTTCAACTTTAGCCTGTTCGCTCTCAGGGTGGCGAACGTTTCTTCGAGGTCAGCTATCATGTCCCCTCCCTTATCAGTCTTTATTAGGATGTCGTCCACGTATACCTCGATGTTCCTCCCGATCTGGTGCCTGAAGACTTTGTCCATCATCTGCTAGTACGTAGCACTAGCATTGCGTAAGCCGAAAGGCATGACGTTGTAGCAATACATGTCGTTGGCCATCACAAAACTGACTTTCTCATGGTCCTCGGGAGCGAGGGGGATTTGGTGATAGGCTTGGTAAGCATCTAACATTGAGATAAACTCACAACCGGCTATAGAATCCACTAACCGGTCTATCCGAGGTAGGGGATAGCAGTCCTTTGGGCAAGCTTTGTTCAAGTCACAAAAGTCGATGCAAACTCGCCATTTGCCTCCGGGCTTGGGAACGAGGACCACATTGGCCAACCAAGCCGGAAATTGGACTTCTCGGATGTGTCCAGCTTTTAACAGCTTCTGAACCTCGTCTCAAATAGCCTTATCTTGGTCAGGGGCAAAGTGCCTCCGTCTTTCCTTCACCAGACGAGCTCCGGGCGTAACATGCAGGCGGTGCATGGCCAACGTCGGTGGGACCCCTTTAATTTCTTCAATGGCCCAAGCAAAATCGTCTTTGTGGTTTCGCAGACAGTCTATGAGACGACTTCTTAGTTCCGGCGCTAGGTCGAGGGTGATGCGCGTACTTCCCCCTCCACGTTGAGGGTGAATCTGCACTTCCTCACTCTCGACCTCCCTCCGTTCCTCCTTGGCCCCCCCTCTTCTCGTGGGTTGGCGAGGTTTTCTAGCGAGATCTCGTGCAGATCAAGATCCTCCCCCGTAGGGACAAGGGGTTGTCCCTCCGGTCCTGCCATCGGTGCTCCTTCATGTGTTTTGCTAGTTTCCCACAGACGGCGTCAAATTTGTTCCGAAAAGAGTCAACGATGATGTCCAGTCACTGGGGGCCTGCCCACATGGAAGTCGCTGTGGAGGGGAGGAACTCCATGCCCTGTGAGATTAACACGACCATCAGGGGACACGCCGGAAGGGGTCCAACGGAGTCCACTCCGACGCTCAAGTCAGTTTCTTGATGGAGAGTAGAGGCAGCAAGAAAGGAAAATGTGTGTAGGATTGAGAGAGCGTACCCCCCTTACTAGCGAGATTCGATTACCTTTTGTACCAAAGGCCGCAGGGACGGTGGTACGTGTCTCCGTGCTTCTCGCCACGTTCCCCTTATCTTCGGTTACGGGATCTCCCATGTAACAGTCGTAGCCCTCGTTGAATCTAGTTTGCTGTAAGGATGAGGGCGATAATGACCATGGATTGCAGGCCCTGATCCTCTCGTCACTGTTGGTGATTCTTATCCAGGGGCCCACAAATGTGGGGTTCGTGATTGGAGGGTGAAAGTGACTTGGGCTTCGATCCCCCGAGGTGACCTCGGGGATTCCAGGCACGGGGGGCCATGGGCCATCTACCTCCTCGGGGTAATCCCGGGTACTGACCTCCCGAGGTGATCTTGGGGGATTTGTTCCGCTCCGGCGTACAACTATTGCTCCTCCCGGGCACAGCTATTGTTCCTCCCGGGCACAACTATCCCGAGGGGGGCCATGAAGCTCTGGGAGAAGGGTCGTTCCAACCAGTCAGGTTAGTGTCATGTAACTTCTTCATCCTATGTGTCCACCTCGGGCTACTTAACCCCATCAGGTAATATAATCAATTTTATAATGTAATTGAGTTTGAAATATAATCTAGATTATATATTGTTAGTTTTGTAATCTAGATTATAAAATTTTATTAGCTTTTTAAATTCAGATTATATTATATTATAGTTTTAAAATGGTACTAAACAAAGTAATTAATCTTGTAATATAATCTTCATCACATGAATATTAAATATTTAGGACTTTACCACAGTGGCAAAGACGATTCGCTCGCCCCAGTGCCCTCGCTAATCCATCATAAGGTTAATATAGAGGAGTTAAATCATAAGGGCTACTAACTCAGATGATGTATCTAATGTATAGAGAGGACGGGCATTTTTGATTGACTAGATTTTGACTCTAAATTTTAAAATGATAACAACGTATGAGTTAAGGGCATTTCCAACCAATATCCTAAACACATCATATTTGGTGTAAGAACTATTCCAAACCTCTCTAACTCATTCACTGAATCTCACATCAAATTTAGCGTGGGAATAGTGCATCACCACCCACACCATATTTGGTATTGTAATTTTTTAATTTGTTTAATATTTAAAAAAGTTTATTATATTATATAATCAATATAATATAATATATATTTTTAAATATCATAAATAAAAATTAATTTATAATTATTATTTTTTCCTCATTATTTATGGTAATATTAATTATTTATTATAAATATAAATTAAATATATATAATAGTATATTTTAATTTTATTATGTGTATTTATAAAAATTTAATTTATTAAAAATTTTATTTATAATATATTTCAATTATAATTACATTTTATATCACTAATCAAATGAATATTAAATTTTCATAATCTTGTATTTTCAATTAAGTGTCTTTTAAATAAAAATTAGTAATATATTTTATTTTAATTGTGTGTGATTTTATAATATTCTTATATATATTATTTAGATGCAAAATTTTAAAAAAATTAACTTATTAAATATAAATGAAATTATAATTTTAAATATAATAATTATTATAAAAAGATTATTAAATTAATATGTATGTTAATAATTAAATTATGAAAGATAAAATAAAATATTCTAATGAATATTTATTTTTAATGTGATATAATATATGTGAGTTAGAACTCAAATAATATTTGATATTAAAATTTTATTATTTTAATGTAAAATACTAAATATAATATTTTGAATTGAAGTGGGTCTAAAGACACACAGCAATACGAGGGAACACGGCGTAATGAAACACCGTTTCAACGATTCCCATAAAAAAAAGTCTTTATGATCGGCATCACCCACGTGACGACCACCAGCTAGTATTTTCACTCCTGGTAAGTAACGCTCGCCTCTTCCTCTTGCTCGCTGGCTTTTTGCCAATTTTAAAAAGCGAGCTCAGCGGCGGCAGCAGCTTCACTCCCCTTCCCTTCTCTCTCCGTGAAACCCTCGCCGCCATGGCTGGATTCTTCCCCTTCGATCTCGTCGATCTCCTCTCCCCGCCTTCCTTCTCCTACTTCGAGTCTTCGATCTCCGCCTTCCCTGCCCCCTTCGCGCCTCCTCCCTCCGCGCTGCTCGCCAACGGCCTCCACGGCCACCGCCTCCTGGACCACGCCTTCGACCTCCTCAGCCCCACGCCCTTCTTCCACTCCGATCTCCTCCCTCCCTCCACGATCGACTTCCATGCCGCCGCTGACCACGCCTTCGCCTTCGATCGCTCCTCGTTCGCCTCCTTCAAGCGCCTCAGCGACCAGGCGGACGCGGAGCTCTGCCTCCGGGACCTCAGCGACCGGGTCACGGCCTTGGAGCTCGGACGCCGGGCCCGGGTCCGGGATCTGGACCGCAAGTACACTTGGACGACCGATCTCGGCCTCGACCGCAAGTACAAGTGGACCGCTACTCACAAGGCGGGCGGAGAGAGGGCGGTGAAGTATACGGCGGAGATCAAGGGGGCGGAGGAGAGTGAGGGGTTCGATCGGAAGTTTGTGTGGGCGGCTGAGGCCAAAGGGTTTGGGAAGAGGAATCTCAAGTGGTCGGCGGAGTTCAAGGGGAAAGGCAGGCACTCCCCGCTTAGCCGCACCTACACATGGCAGACGCTGACTGAGCCTCACGACGAGGAGGAGAAGAACAAAAAGGAAAAGGATGATAAGAAAGGAAAGAAAGAAAACGCAGGCACCGTCCATGTGGTGGAGATCGAGGAGAACCCCGGCCCTATTGCCATCAGAAAGGTTTACCTCATCTAACTTCACTGCTGATTTTTTTTTTCTTTTGTTTTTCAATTAACACTGAAGTGGCAACGGTAACTGTGGAGGCAAGTGGATGTGGGAGTGAGTTTTACGGGATGTAGCGATTTACACTCCGTCAGTCGGATTTGACCCCTTAGACCTCAAATGACAAACCTCCATCCATTTATCACCTCAGCTATGTCTCTGGGGGTATACAAGTAAACAAAAATAATAACTATGATGGGCGACATCAAATGTAGATGAGAGAGAGATTAAAAAAATAGATTTTGGCCGTTTTAGATCACCCATGTCGATGTCGCGCACAACCGCTCACATGAAGATGTGCAGACTATCATTTCTCTACAAGTAAAACTCAAGGATGAGGTTTAGGTTGCTTACTTTGATCTTATCTCATTCATATTGTTTCTTTTTAAACTAGAATGAGGATTAATTC
This sequence comes from Boesenbergia rotunda, assembly GCA_024364735.1. Classification (NCBI taxonomy): domain Eukaryota; kingdom Viridiplantae; phylum Streptophyta; class Magnoliopsida; order Zingiberales; family Zingiberaceae; genus Boesenbergia; species Boesenbergia rotunda. Next base: position 113,115 of record JAGFNQ010001942.1, on the reverse strand, counting down.
TTTCTGAAAATTAATGTTTTCTTAAAATTGGATGATGAAAATTTTGTATTGCTGCTATGATCAATAACATCGATCCGAAATCAGGAACAATCTGTATCATGTGATTAAAAAGGAAGTATAATGTTGACACAGTAAAGAATGCAGAGGAGAAGCTTGGCAATTTCTCTACATTAAATCATGAAGAGTAGCCGCTTAGCTGAAGATGTGAGTAAGTAGAAGATAATTCTACTGAAATAACCATGCGGGCAAGGACTTATAAATTGGTTAAGATGAAAAGAAAGCCAAATATGTAGAATTAGACTATGGCGAGAGGATCAGCAAAAGACTCGAGTTGTTGGAATAGATCTACTGAAGGCCTGATTTGGGATCTCTATATCGAGAAGAGGGGTTTCCAACATCATTGCCACTTATGACTTAGCAAGAGCTGTAGAGGCAAAGTAAGGGGGCTAAATAGCTGGTTATTGCGGCATCTGGGATGCAGGGTCTACCACAGGTAGCGAGCAAACTTGTTGAATCGGCGAATGGTTGTAGTAGAATATTCACTTGTCGCGGTCTGAACCTGCTATTAGAAATTGGGGGATTCATGGATCCTACTGCAGCTTATGAATTGGGTAGCAGTGGATAATATGGGATGGAGGGAACAATTGTAGCTCGTCAACCAAATTTCAACCGAGATGACAAATAGGATGTGATGAATGTTGTACATTCACCATGTTTATAGGAGTGGGAGGATTGGCAAAATAGGCAACCTCCTCCAAAGCAAAATACTATAGAAATAACTATTACATAACTCAAAATAGTGGTACTCCAACATTTTCAAAAGCTTCCTAGCAATCAATTCAAAATATTTTATTCCAAATATATAACTCTTATAGTTAGATGGATGCTCGATATTGCATATTCTTGTTTCTTCTTGCAAAATTAAAAGTGATATGTTTGTGATACAGTTAGTATTTTTTTTTCTCAAGTGCTTTCCTCAAATTCAGTCTAACTTTAGCTTCTTTTGCTGAATTTTTCCATTCTACCTTTAATTTTCTTCTATGGCAGTTTTTTTGTGCTTGATATGTAAATGTTGATACGACTTTACCTTTGTGGATGTTAAAGGCTTATACCAAGAGATGTGCTAAAGGAAAACAGAAGGAACTAACACCGCAGGATGCCGCATTGTTAATCCAAATGACTTTTAGGGCACATTTGGCCCGCCGCTCTCAGGTTCTCCGCTGCCTGCGCGAGCTTGCAGTGGCCAAATCTAGGCTGAAGGACATCCGAGCTTTGTTCTATAATTTTTCTTATCGGAGACGGATAGCAAGTAATGCTGAAGAACTCCAAAGATTCACTGAGAAAATTATTGTTCTCCTGCTAACTGTAGAAGGCATTGAGGTAACTTGTAATTACATGTCTTTGATTTTTTTTTTTTTTTACATGTTCAGATTCATTCAACATATAATATTAAAACTAATTTTGCTCGGTCAATATACTGAAAAAAATCTTCATCTTCGAGTTTTAGCAAAGATCACCTCTGTTCAACACATCGTTTACACTGTTGCTAATAGTGTTAGCAAAAAATCAAAAGACCGCCCCAAATAAAGAGCATGTGTAGAAGCTATCGGATAGTTGTTACAGCGTATACAAGCTATTGAGTAGCTATTACAACGTGTAGAAGCTACTCAGTAGCTGCTACAACGTATTTAGGGTGAGTTTAAAATTTAGGATACGTGTAGAAACTATTCAATAGCTGCTACAACGTATTTAGGGCGAGTTTAAAATTTAGGATTTATACCGTGTAGAAGTTACCCAGTAATTGCTACAACGTGTAAAAGCTATTTGGTAGTTGCTACATGTTTAGGATTTAAGATTTATATTGTATAGAAGCCACCAAATCGCTGCTACAATGTGTTTAGTGTGAGTTTAAAGTTTGGGATATTAGAACACTATTATATCAAATTATTATTTACTAATTTGGTTAAAATTATTTAAACTTCATCAAAATAACTTTAAAACAATTGTAAAAGCTATTGTGATATAATAGTGTTCAGATATCCTAAATTTTAAATCATAAACTTATACTAAACATGTTATAATAGCTATTGGATAGCTTCTACGCCCCCAGGGCTATGGTGCAGCAGTATGGTCACTAGTAGTTAACCCAGGCATCCGCGGTTCGATCCCCAGCTATGGCGCATTTTGCAAGAATTTTTCCTCCAAATGGGGCGTGAACCCTGGGACGCTGGGCTTCTAGACTGACCACCGCGAGCGCTTCCCGATTTACCCTGGCGACCGGTGGGAAACTTCCGTGGGGTCGGGCCGATCACCCCAGGTTCAATTTGTCTGCTGCCTGGTTCATCATTTTTTTATTGGATAGCTTCTACATATTATAATAACTACTGGATAATTTTTATATGGTATAAATCCTAAACTCACCATAAATATGTTGTATAAGCTATCCAATAGCTTCTATAATATCATTGGGTCAAGGGGTAATTTCAAAATAAAATCATGGGACGCTTTTTCGATGATTTGTAAAATTTAGGTTGCTCTATTTTCTAAGTGATTTTGTCTATACAATCAAAGTCAAAATTATTTAATACCCATTTCCATGGAGCTTTAAAATTGTGTCGGTATTGAATGTTGTATTGCGTCTTTATAGTAGAACAATCATAGCCCTTAAGATTGTTTGTATTTAAGTTGACTATAGCGGCAAGGTTCGTTAATGTCAGGGGCCGGATTATATGGTGAGAGCAGCAAAGAAGTCGATGATCGAGGAACTCGAAGCAATGATGGAGGCGGTTGATCCACAACCCGCGACGAAGCTAGCATCCATGAAGCGCAGGAAGTTCGATCTCCCTGATGGCGGTCAAATCTCAAAGGAAATGATGGAAGGTGTTGCTGAGGTCGTCCAGATGCTGGATGAGGAATGAATGTGATCCATCTACTTCAACTTCTTGTGGTAAATTTATGCTAGGCACGTAGACAACTATCGGTAAATTTGAGGTTTGAAAGACTAGTAACGTCGTCTCCCTTTATGTTTCCGCAACTGCTTTAGTTTTATGTGGTTGGACATCCGGAACTCAGTATTACCGATGTTAATCGGTCTAGTTTATGTTCTAACCTATACTTTTTGCGGTGTTCGGTTGGAAATAGTGGTTTAGTGTGCTTGTGGTATGCCTCTTTTGTTAGATATTGATCGGAAACAACTTGAGAGGAAGAGATGAAGAAGCAATTTACTAAAATGTTCAAACGATGCGAAGATGATAATGGAAGACGGAGTAGAGAAGATGACGGAAAAGACATGGAGATGGAGGTGTCTAGGCTGGTGTGTTTATTGGAAAAGACATCGAGATGGAGGTGTTCGTAATTGGAGATCAAACTGTAGATATTTAAGATGATAATTAATCACTCTACCGTTGCATTATAGTCTCAGTGGCAAGGGCAATACAATAAGGCAGCAGGGTAGGACGACAATGTAGTGAAACCAGATGTTGGTTCCTTGCTTGATGGAATGAAAGGTTAGAATCAGCTTCTTTATTAAACTCTGCCAAAGGATTTGGGATAGTGTACCTCAGTTTACACATCAAAAAAAGTATGAGATCGTAGCACTCCTGCAGAGGCCGCCATGGCTCTATGAACCCGTAGATGAGCACAAAGTTTTAGAGTAATTTTGTGAGTTCTCATATCCAAAAGCTCTCCAAGAGCTTACATGCCACTAAATTTAGCCTATAATTGACTTACCGTATATAGTTCGAACATAAAAAAATTTAACAATAATTCAGTCAACTAAACGAGCCAACATTTAGCATCGAGTAAAGGGTCCAATTATCAAGAGTTGTCCAAGTCATTCCTCGGGGTTCATCTAAGTTTACTGAAGCAAAATCAAAGCTATCAGTCACCAATAAGGAAAAGAAAATGCAAATTAGTTGTGTTTGGCAGCGCAGGTATCTTCAGGAGGTCGAGATCGGTGCTCCCACATCCAGCAAGTCTGTATCAGATTCCTAAGATCCAAGATAAGTTCAAATTGGAGTGGAAAACCTCGATCAAATGACGTAACTTTCAACACACGCACTGGTCTGATGCAAACCCCAACAAAACATAGTCGCATACCCTGGCAGGAGTAAGCTAGAACCCGTGGTATCTTCCTGCCGGGGTACTGATCAGATTCTGGCTTGATCTTTGGCACGAAGGTATGATATTTGGAGAACTACCAAGTATTCTCTTTTCTCATTGTGAATCTGAACATCTGGACTGTTACGGATGCAGGACTCCCTCAGATCTTCAGGTACAATTCATCTCGAACTGCAGGGAGCTAGATTGATCCTAACCAAAGCTCTCATATGCAGCATTGTACTCAGGATACAATCGAATGGAAGCGGATCCTTCTTTTGGCACACCAGCAAATACAATAAATTGCTACAACAAAGTTTAAGATCACAACTTAGTGAATCTTGCACCAAAAGGTCAATGAAAAAGGTTAGTTGTTAGCTAAATGAATGAATGTTAAGAACATCTTATGTGGTCTATGAATGATGTACCTGAAAGTTGTGAACATCTCTATGAAATCGAAAACCAATCAATTGATCAAACTGAAGCTAAACCATCACAGACATTTTAAAATTTACAATTCCAAGTGGACAAATAACAGACCTCACAGATCAAGCTTATAAAGTTGGTATCTGCATGTAAAAAAGAAAATTCTACCATAAAGGTTGGAATTCAATCACAATGCCCTTTTCTATTCTTTTATGATGTCTTGCCCTCTTTTACTTAAGAAATATCAAAGCATTTTGAATATTCTAAACACAAGCATCTAATATTAGTGTTCTCTCTCATTTTTCTTTCTATACCAACAAACTCTCACATTAACTTATTCCCTAAGGTTATAATATCTATGTAATTTCTCACATTTTTTTTCTCTCTTTTATTCCACTTAAGATGACTGTTTCAGATTCATTGATTTACTATCTAGTTGATCCTATCAATCATTCTCGCGCAGTTGAGACACAGGTGAACTAGATCACCTAGTAAGTTCCATTCTAATAAGTCATTCTCAGAAGTAGTTGGTGACCATCAAACTTGATAAGCTCCCGTTAGTCCACGCAAGGCATAGAAAATCGATAGATTGACTGAAACACAATTCATTAACTTACAGATTCAGAGGTCTCACCTGAACATCTCATACAAGGCATCCATGCTCACTGTGTGCGAAAAGCTAATAAATTCAACAGATATGGCGTAGAGTACCAGAATTGGGAGTACCAGAATTGGGCTATGCCGGAGTTCAGCTTATTATTCAAAGGTCTTTGGGCCCCACGATGTATTCAGCATCCGTTTGTAAGGGCATGCAAGAGTTCGGTCCTCGGCAAATTATTTTCTGGAGTTGCTCCAAGCTCGCCACTCGTCGTATCGAACCAGGTTGGCGCATCTTCCCCTGGTCTAGACCCCAGTGGGGGGCATCTTTGCAAGGCAGACCAGAGGCAATATCCAGGAGGCATGTGTTTACCATCTCTTCATCAGCTGAAGCCAAGTAGAAATGAATTGAGTTATCAGGGATTGCAATAACAGTATCAGAAGTTGCTTCATATGGGGTTTTTGATTTGACATCCGGTGTGCCGATTGTTGAAATAGCATGATTGGAAGGGCAGTTTCCTGTTACCCTTTTCACAATGTCCTCTGCCATCTTCACCTGAAATGTGGGAAGAGTAGGAACGCCATTTCACTGTTAGATATTTCAGCAAACATTGCCAATCAGGTCAATCATTCAATAAATACTATGAATGCAAGATAGCAATTAGTATTGATAACAAAACAACAGAACGAAAGTGAGGTGGCAAAATACAGCTACAATCAGCAGTAACATATCGAATGAGCAAGCAAACTGCGACATCCACTGGTTGGACTGAACATTATGTGAAGATATACATGATAAATCTGTACCAGAGTATAAGCTAGAAGATAGCCTACAAAACTTATGGAAAAAATATCGAGACAATATAACTATGAAAGACACGTATTTAAGTAGAAACAAACACTGACAACTGAGTATTAACAAAACTTGCTCTACAATGCATCATTATCATTCATTTCATAGAAAAGTAGCATAGATAGTAGAGCAACCTGAATCGAGCTTATAAGATCTCTCAAAGGCCTCCAGCACCACTTTCACAAATGTGGAATCATACCTCATTGATCATAAAAGACGATGCTTGTGTAACCAATGGCAGCCATAACGTACACTTACTGATTTTTTTTTTTAGTTTGATGGTAACAAACATATAGTCATGGGTCATGCGATGATAATTTATGTGACTAATGGCAGCCACAGGTTTCTTTCTTTTTCAGTTGCATGATAAATATAATTGGCTCATTAGATTATTTTTTTTTTTTAACCATCAATATTAAGTTACACATGATTCCTCGAGAGAGAAAACCATTCTATTTGGTAAAAAGTGATGCATAAAGCACTGAAAAGAACTATTTCTAAAATTTAAAAAAGTAACAATAAAACCAAACCTAACAGCTTTAGACTTAAACTAGTACCCAAACAAACCTGGTCTGTTAAGTCAGCTCCAACTCATGGGCTTCAGAATGTTGACTGAGAGTGATGGGGACTTCCCTCGCACCAGATACAAAAAATTGGCATAGTTGGAGGTTATATGTGTCCCCCTTCTTATGAGGCTTACACAGCCTAATTAAGCAAACAAGCAGAGGATATAACAGATAGGGTGTGAGGTGATGAACCACCTGCATAGCATAGCCGCTATATATAATATTAGTAAGATCGATCGAAATGTCAATCATTACCATATTATTCTTGTGCACAAAGCCACCAGTTCAACTTAATTCATTACATAATAACTACACTATTCTCATAACAAAATGAAATACTTACTGATTCAAAAAGCTTCCCATAGGTCAATTTGAAAATGACAACAAAAAATATGGAGAAGAAAAGAGGAGCTATCACACTTATCATTAGTCACTTCACAGGCACCCTCATTTCAACTCTTAGCATCCTTTGTCACTATACTACTCCAGTTAACTAGTTTGGCAGACAAAATGAAGTTAATATAAAAGTTTACAAATTAAACCAAAACTCCAAAGCTCTTAGCTGCTCATAATATAAATGTTTCTTCAACCATTCCACTCAAATTTTCCAATTTTAGACTCAAGGAGCATTATCAAGTAAGAAGCATCTAATAGGACAAAAGAGTAAAAGAACAACACAAGACTAGATAGCGAGAGCAATGGCAAGCTGGAGTTAGATCAAGTAATCATTATAAGTAGAACTAGTCATCAAAACCAAAATGCAACTTTTAAGAGGAAAATGCAAAATTCAGGGTAATTCAAAGTGGAAGACCCATTCCATTGTTATTTTCATTTTCATTTTCATTAGATGATACTTGATGTTTCTTTTAATCCCAAATATCGGATTTGATGCTGATGATCAGGTTGGCATAGTCTTTCTTCCTAAAACAGGAGATGTTAGTTAGGCCAGGGTAAGCAATTGGGAAGGCTCCGCTAATCATCTTATCACCACTTTATCCTCTCTATACACCTGCTCCTAAGGAAGGAGTCTTTTTCTTCCGATGACAATGATATTGATGCAAAATCAATGAAAAATAGACTACTAGAAGACACTATTGTCATATTGTACTTAAGCAACCTTAAATCCAATGACAAAATACTAACTTTTGTAGCATTGAGCAAACTGTGATAACTCTTTATAAATAACTTCAAAATGAATAACCCAAAACATATGTTAAATTAATAAACCTTTAGTGTTCACCACTATAAAAACATACACATGTTAGTGTAACAAGTAGCTTACCCGAGCGCTCAAAGTTTCCACATCTGCTTCCAGTATCTTACAATTAGCCACAGCTTCATTGTACTTCTGATTCATGTTAGTCAGACGGTTTAAAAGCATGGAGTTCTCAACTCTTAATTGTGAAACCTAATAATAGATGCCAGGAAATTTCAGAACACCATTGCGTACTAAAGATATAAAAATATTGAGCAATTTTAACGTACTTGTTCCTCAAGCTCATTTAGATGTGTTTGTTTTCTCTTTCTTGAACGCCTTGCTGATTCTCTGTTTGAAAGCATCCTGGGTGAACAACTAAAGCTTCTTCAAACGTTCCCAACAAACACTAGAATTCTAGAAATTTAAGGTCACAAATGCTAATATAAAGAAAAATTCAGGAAAATTTGCAGTAAATGCAAAGTTCCTCTAGAAAATGAGCAACAACAAGAATAATAAACTAGTGAATACTGAAAAAAACAACACAATAGTATTGGTAATTGAATTATTATTTCCAGCTGTATACCTTTTTACACGTTTCACTTGGGCAACTTCTAGAGTCTCTAATGCTTCTGGTTCTTTATCAAGTTCAACATCATCTGAAATAACCCTTCATGATCCATTAGTTGCCCTCCTATGGAGGATAGACTTCTCCAACATAGTTGAAGAAACAATACCACCTGATCTATGTTGCACCTTACCATCATTTCATAATTATGAAACCCAGAAAGATTAAATAGAAAAAAAGGAGACAATGTGACTTAATTTTGACTCATCTCTTATATCTTCCATGATATTTGATTATGAAACCATGAAGCTGAGACAGAATGTGACATTTCTCTAGGAGAAAAAGTATGATGCAGTTTAACAAAAGAATCTTCCATCGATTACAATAGAAAGAAAAGCAGCTTTTAACCTATTTTGCATTCACTAAAGATGGAACATGTGTACATCTAATTAGATTTACACAAATGCTTTGATATAAAAAAATAGTCATGTAACCCATAAATAGACTGCATAATACTTTAAAAACTTTTAAACATGATTTTCTGATGCCTTACAGAGAACTTGAATATTGATTTGCGAGAATGAATTGTTCATTCTTTTCTATTATTAGAGATATCATCATTTGGAAGTTAAGAACTTCCAGATTATGATCTTGAAAATAGTCAAACATTTATAGTTCACATATAAATTGCGAACTTGATTGTTGCATTAGTGTCTCCAAAAACATTCAAAATTGTGATTTGTTAGAACTAGTTGATAAAAATTTTCTACTAGCTTAAATTTTACCAGAAGCACAACCTAGAAAAAATTGTAGCCAAGCCTGGAACCAAATGAACTGCCCACAAGTAGTAATTTCAAGGTTTTATTTGTGGTTGGAAGTAACACCTTTAACTATCATTAAGCCCCGAGCTCCAAAATAGCATGATCCAACTGACAAAGGAGCACTAAACAGGTGTTCATAAGGACGGGCAGTGATTCTTCAATTAGTTATTTAATTTTAAGTCACTGATACCCAATGTCATACCAATATTCATCTAAATGTCTTCCATAGCTCATTAGATTCACCTGCATCCTGTTTATCTTGAATATATACTTATATTTTCTTCTTTGATGGATTATCTAGCAGCTTTGAAGGGGGAAATTGAGACTTTATCCCACACAATAGTTGAATTGATTCAAAATGAAAATTAGACAAGGGAAAAGAAGAAAAAGGAAACAGAAAGTACTTACACCTAATAGCACTAGTGAATGTAAGCTACTTGTATGCAACAGTAATATACCATTTGTAGATGCCTGAGATTGATATTGCAAAGAATCTGAAGACAGTAAACTGGTGTCGGCTATGGTAACACAACTTTGAGGGTCTGCACTAGAAGTCTATCACACAACAAAGAAGAAACATAATCAGCCGGTTATTTGATACAAAAATGTTGAATGTATTCTAAGCTAAATGGAGTAAAGGAAAAACATGTGAACCAAAAAATATTCTTGCCAATGTTTGCATACCTTCATTCTCTCAATTCTTATTTGGACCACATCCTGACGATTATTGTTGATACTTAATATTATATTCACACTATCACTGGCAAACTAACATAAGGAAAATCATCCAAAACTAGATGAAATCTGTTATAAACTTACTCATTTTAAATTTGTTTTTTTATCAGCAACTCATGGCAATTAAAGACAAAGACGTGTCCAATCCATCAGTTTATGAATGACTACACTTGCATTCTGTAGCAAATAGTCTTAATGGAACTATTATAAATAAGGTTAATAAAGCTTGCAATACACAATAGGCAGCTTGGTTGCCACAGTATTTCCAAACTGTCCAGTATTCGCCACCATACAACATACAGATCAACACATCCATATTTTAGCAAAATTAGCATGCCTCTTTGATCATGAAACCATATATTAGTACAATAGGATTATTTGGTATGCTTCTCTAACCCTTCTTAGGAACCTTATGTTCCCATGTACAAGATCGTGCTGTGATAGTATAATTTCAATTAGCAGCATTGCTGCGTGAGTGCTGCTGGCTATTGTAATTTTGTGCAAGCATTTGAAAGTCTAATAATAACTATAAAGAACAAGCATAACAACACTTTTATTGTTAAGTATGAAACAAAAATAATATCATATCAAAAGTTGACAGGACAGGAATATCATATTAGCAAATTTTAGTTTGGTATTAACTATTAAGTAATAACACCTTGGTTTTAAGCTGTTCTGAGCCACAAAATCATATTACTGCCTCTAAATCTATCGGGATGAGTAATTACAACTGTCATCCAACAGCATGAAATGTAAATGATAGTGATTCAGCAGTTAGAGAGACATATAGATGAAATGTTATCACAATAGTGAGAAGACTGTATATGCCCAAAATATTAGCCTATATTACCTGTTAAACTTCAAAAGTTAGTTTCCATTAGGTAGGATTAGATTATTCAGCCAACTTAGTTTGCCGCCAAAAGCTTAATTGTTTCTGGCCTATGTTCCATAGGTTCTATGTACCATTTATTTTGGCCAATAGGACTACTATGCTGGGTTCTGACACAAGGTACAAAATAAAACCACAAGGGATTGATTTTATATGACATAATTTCTACTTTTGGACCAAATTAAATAGGAAAGCTCGACTACCGGCCACCAAAGTGAAAACTCACTGTAGTTAATGAATGAAGTATATATATTGTACGAGGCTGCACCAAATTTCAAGTTCTAAACACTTATTTCTTAGGTAAACTCCTGTTAAGCTTGAGTGTCTTGGACACACTTGGTTACGAGTAGACAAGACTATACACAAACACCTGGAAACAGGATCTTTCAAACCAACAACATACGAAATGCATCGATGAAAAACAAAATTGTTCAAAGAAGCGGAGAGAGTACCCTGGAAAGCGCGACAGCGGCGCAATACAGATCAAGCTTCTCCTTCAACATCGAGGCATACTCCGCCGGATCGACGGCGGCCGAGGGTTCCGAGCTCTGCGGAGAAGCGGCGGAAACCGGGCCCTCTATCTCCACCACCTCATCGGGATCCATCGCCACAGCGGAGGCCGGGCTGGGGCTACTCATTCCCTCGTCAAGGCCCAACTGCGACTGCGTCCAGCTCCACCCCGAGGGTGATCCGACGCCGGAATTCCTAAAACTCCCCTTCCCTTCTCTACTCAATCCCTAACATCGATCGCCATCTGCACTCCACAATCCTCATCCATTTCTGGCAACAATGGCGGTCCGGGCACGATCTATAAATAATGAAATAATTAACTCAATAAAGTTTTTTTAAAAACCAAAATAAGAGTAAAAAAAAAAATTGCCCCTTTTATTGGAACAAGTCCCTGTCTCAAAAGATGTTCCAATCATATAAATACTTTTGTGTGTTTAGGAGATGAACGTTTTATTTTTTTATTATTAGGTATATAATCGAAGTTTCATGTTGGTTAGAAATGAAAAATATCATAAATTTAAAAGGATATAAAATATCTTTATTAGCATGAAATTTTTTAGAAAGAGTCCCAGAATATTTTGAGAAAAGTCCAAGAATAAAGTCATGAGAATTTAGACTAAAAATAAACAATATCATGCAATTATAGAGATATATAAATCCTTAAGTCGCAACAAATGATATTAGAGTTATGATCCAAACCAGGTGTCATGTGGGAAGGGGGGAGGGTCCTTGAACGGAGTTGAAGATCATATGTCATGTGGAGGTCCTCGAGTGAAATTGAGGGGAGGCTCGAAGCAGTCGAGACTGACTATCTGAGGATGATTGCGGGAAGGCCCGAAATCTCTGAATAGGTCAAGAATGACCGCTTGCAAGAGATCGAATGTAGTTGCTTGCGGGGAGGCTCAAAAGCCTGAGCCGGACCATGAGAGTAATGATGATTCTTCATTTGAGGAGAGGATTATTGAGGATACAATCAAAGTCTCATATTGGTTAGAAATAGAAAAAATCATGTGTTTAAAAGGAAGTAAGATATCTCCATTGACATGAGACCGTTTATAATTAGCCTAAGAGCAAAGCTGCGAGAACTTAATCTCAAAGTGAACAATATTATATCATTATGGAGATATATATATTCTTGGAGTCTCAAGATTTATTAAAGTCAAATGGATGTCATTTTGATTTTAGCTTATTTGAGTAATAACTTGATTAAAATAATATTTAAATGAGTAAAAATTCGAGACTCCATAATATTTGTTACATTTTAAATGAACATTATCTAATAACGAACAACCAGGTAGAAGTTAGCATATTATAGAAGCTAAAGCTTCTACAACGATGACTTTATATCATTTTAATTTTTCTTTTCTGAGTGATGACTTGATTAAAATAATATTTCAATCAACAAATTAAACGATAAGAACTTCATGAGACTCATTACATTTTATCTAATTATGATCGAACGTATAGAAGCTAGTATGTAGATTTTACACTTGTAAAAGCTAGCCAGTTATAATTTCTACATATAGTAGAAGCTACGTGCTAGCTTCTATAACAACCCTAAATTCATAGATATTTCCGAAATAAAAAGACATTATGAGGTTTGAAGATGCAAATCATATTAGATTTATTATATACAATTTTATCTTATATTGATTATTTTTAAGATTTGAATTTGAGATCTCTAAATTTCAGTTATTACAAGGATACAAAATCCTCTATCTCCATTTTTTAGTGTGCCTCTATCCCAAATAACTTGATCGTTGCCGATTTGGGCCCGATTGCCACTCAGCCACCTATCCTGATCAATTTATAACCTAGGAGGAAGACAAACCTTAGAGGATCTCGGCCAATTGTGACTGGATCGTGGGCGACAATTGAGTATGATCCGATTGCAATTGGTCGCGATCCCTGGGTTCACCTTCCCCAACTTATAGATTGGTCGGGGTAGCCGCCCGAAGGCCGCCGAGGGTGATTCGTCAATTATCAAGTCTAAATCAGCGATGATCGGGCGATTTGGGATAAGGGTACACTAAAAAATGGGGACAGAAAATCTCATCTGTATTACAAGAAATTATTTTCACAACTCGAATTTACACAATAATAAATTTATATATATATATATATATATATATATATATATAATTACTCTAATTTAATCAAAATTATAAGGGTAAATTTTCATAAACTCCTCACATGCCAAGTCAACTTTACATGTAATCTCTACACAAATTTTTCTTTGCATGCAGTCCCTGATGGGATTGACAAGACAGTTTGGTGAGTATTATTTGAAAAAAGTTGAGTATAAAAGTTAGAAAAATGAGTATGTAAGGTTGCATCCACCACATCAATAACCCATATACTCAATTTTCACTCTTTTATATTAAAGTTTCACTCTTTTATACTCAGTTTTCACTGATGTATACTTAATTTTTACTCTTTTATACTCAATCCATCAGGGAGTAAATACAAAAAAAATTTCATATGGGGAGTGCATGCAAAGATCAAATGCCCATTGGGGAGTTTTTTATCATTTACCGAAATTATAACTCATGAAATATTTTTACAAAATTCTCTTCGTCATCTATTCCATAATAATATTTCTAAAACGATTTTGATTTAAAATCAAATATAAGAAGAGATGCTGTTGATTTTTTTAAAAATAAATTATTAATAATAAAATAATTAAAAAACATCCTTAAAGGAAGCAAACAATTTGAATTTAATTTGTGATGAATAAAATTCTAATTTATTATTAATTATTTACGGTGAGATATTTTGGTGGCCGCATGCAGTGGAGGGAGGATCTGTTTTACGGCTGAGAATCGCCCTCCTGATTCTGTTCGAGGCTGATATTTTTTACGGTTCGGATGAGACGGACACGCCAGCTGCGCTATCCGCTAGAGATTGTTTTGTAGCTTTCAGTCACTGTATAAGTTGGCAATGGGTGGGGATAAGTGAGGATGATTGAGACCTCCATCACTCAAAGGGGGGAGAAGAATTATAACCCCAACTTGTCCCCCAATTGTCCCACTTGTATCTGTTCTGTAATGTGACCTGTCGAGTCCCGGGATTATGATGTATGGTAGGATAATTAATTATTATTTTATATGATTCGATCCTTAGTTACAGTATATTTTATAAGAATTTTTTTTAAATGAGACGCGAATCCTGAGACGCTGGACTTCTAGACCGTCAATCGTGAGCGTTTCCCGATTTATCTTGGTGATCGATGAAAAATTTATGTGAAATTGAGTCGATCATCCTAAATTTATCTGCTACTTAGTCTATTTTCTTTTTTTGATGTGTGTAATGTGACCTATCGAATTGTGGATGAGAGAAAGGATGGATTCCTATGAGAGCCGAGATATTTTGCTCTGTGTACTTATCGAAAAAATCAAAATAGACGGATAGATTCTCAATCTTTTTTTTTTCCGCCTAAGGTTGGGCAGAATGAACTTTCAACCCTCTCAATTGAACTGAATCGAATCAAATAGTATAAAAATATCATTTTGAAATAAAATTCAAGCATAATTGAATTACAGTTCGGAATAATTTAAATTCGATTTCGTTATTTGAACTTTAATTTCGGTTTGAATGATAATCAGAGAGTTTGGTTCGACTAGCAGGCGGCTCGTGAATGATCAAATAAAATACTATAAAGATAGAGAGTTTGGTTCGACTAGCAGGTGGCTCGTGAATGATCAAATAAAATATTATAAAGATGAAGAAGCTGCGGGTCTTCGTTTTTCTTATTTCCCCTTTAGTTGCAAGGGGTCCTTTGGATTATAATCCTTATCCCGAGTACCGAGAAGTCCCCCTTAACAGTCTCATCCTTTTCGAAAAAGGATATCCCGACTCTTGAGGTATTATAATGACATCTGTCTCTTCGTTATAAAGGCGCATGGTTCTTTTCTGAGGGCGACAGGGTACCCTGGCGAATGTCTTATTGCCACGTGTTCCAACGGCCATCTCCACAAGTTCGTGCGCCGCCTTGGCCGGCTCGCGACAAGCGACTGCCTGTGCGCGGCGGTTTCTCGCTTTCCACGTGTCTCTTCCCCCTTGCGTCCAGGCAGGCGCCCGTCCGAGTATAAGAGGGGAAGGTGCAGATGTTCAGCCTACTTCCGACTTGGCGGCTGGGTGCACTTCACCTTCTCCTCTCGTAAAGTATCCTTTGCGCATGAGTAGTTTGTTTCCTTTTTGTTTCCTTCTTAGTGATTAGGGAAAGCTATCGCGCGGAGTGGTATGAGTCCGCCTCCTCGAGAGTAAGGCCGGAGGCCTTGCAGGCGGCCACCGAGGCCTATGGCGTCTAGACCGAGATGACAATGGTCATCCCCAAAGTAGGCCAGACGCCCGTGAAGCCCCCTGCAGGCATGTCGACCTTCTTCCTAGGGCAGATGGAGTTAGAGCTCCGTTTTCCTATCCCCCTTTTTTCACGAACATAGCCTCCTATTTTAATATCCCTCTTCACCAGATGACTCCTAATGCCTTCGCCCAGATGGGAGGGGCATATATCGTCTTCAAGCTTTTTGATCTTTCTTTGACCCCTCATCACTTTCATTCTTTCTTTGTCCCGATAGGGTCTAGAGGGGTTTTTAGTTTCACAGCCCGACCGGACCATAGGTTTTTAGGGGGGTTTCCTTTCTTGCATAAAGGGTGGAAGGAGAAATTCTTCTTCATTAGGCCGTCGTCCTTACCCTTCAGCCCCCTGTGTTGGATAGAGGATTTGCCAACTCCTCCCACTCTAGGGAACTTTCTCCACAGTCCGATGTACTAGCGTGCTAAGGAGATACTCTGTGGTATGGAGTTCAGCGGCCCGGGGCTGGTGGAGAGTGAAGAGCTTATGTACCGGGCAGGCCTCAGCCCTAAAGTGACGCGAATCAGCCCTTCCCTGAGTATGTTCATATGTTTCCCTTAATGCTTGTTGGTTCTGACTGATATTCTCTTTGTCTGGCTTTTGCAGAAGAAGTCATGTTCACCAAGGTGATGGGCAGACTCATCAGATGGGAGGAGGGCAACAAGGAGGCATTGAATCCTCCTCCATCCGCTACTGACGCTCCATCTGCTCCCACCGAATCCCCTGAGGGGCCTACTGTCTCGTCCCGTGGGGTCGCTTCACCCGAGAGGGTTGAGGCTACTGTTACATCGCCGCCGGTTGTGAGCCGAGGACCTTCCGATCAACAGTTTGGCCCTGAGGCGAACCTTTCCTCTGGGGGTGGATCATCGCCGAGGGCCATCTATCCAGAGGGAATTAGCGAGGGGACCTCCCCTCCTATATTTTCTTCAGTCGTCCGGTTTGCTGGGCAGCAGAAGAGGCGACTCCCCAAGGGCTTGGGCCCTTCATGGAAAAAACTGCATTCTGCACGTTCCTCTCCTCTTCCCTAGTGCCCGAGGAAGCGGCTCTACCTACTGAGGTAGTAGCCTCTGTGCCTACTTCACTGGTCCCTGCTCCGAAGGTGGACATCCCAGCGCCTCCGGCCTGCTCTATTGACCCGTCTACATCTTCCAAGGGTAAGGAGGTGTTACGTACCCAATACTAAATGAGACTGGACAGCCTAAAGAAGAAATTGGATGCAGCGTTGGAGGCCTCCATGCAGTCCTTCCCCCCGGTGCAGTTCAAGGAGGTTCCAGCTGAGGTGGTCGTGTCCGAGGGGACTTCTAGCTCCGAGGAAGACGATTCCGGCCCCTCCAATCTGCCACCTGAAGCCCCCACCATCGAACAACTTCCTCCCCGTCCGGGTTCGCCACAGCCTGAGGGGCGAGGGAATACCTCTGGAGGGGCGGCCATACACGTTTCGGCGGGTCCACTCACCACTCTTCGAGAGACTTTCCTGAAGGTACAAATCATTACTGCATTGGATGTTCCCTTGCCCATTACCTGACTCCTTGGCGCAGTGGCAGGCCGCTGAGGATTGCGTGACAGCCGACCGGGGTCTGTATTCCTGGCCCCAAGTTGAAGCCCTGCTCCGCCGGGCATTGAGGGCGGAGGCTACAGCTAACCACGAGCGTCGGGCAGGATTGATGCAGGCGGGTGTCAGCAAGGCTCTCCGGGCGAAGGTCGATCACCTGATGAACCTCTTGCAAGAAAAGGAGCAGGCTCTTCAAAATTCTCAGCACAGAGAATGTCTGTCGTCCGAGAAAGCTGTGAGTGTTACCAAGGACCTGCTCCAGACGACGCAGGAGAGGGACCAGCTCCAGGCGAGGGAGAGGGAGTTGTTGGGCGACCTCCGGCTCATGGTAGCCTCAACTGAGAGACTGAACTCGCACAGTCAGGATCAGGCGCAACAGCTCAGTCAGAAGGAGTCTGAGCTCCTGATGGCCACCGACCGCGCGTCAGTCCTGGAGGATCACCTGGCCCAGGCTCGGTCAGATGAGCGTGCCACGTTGGAAAGACTCAGGGAGGCTTTGGCTGAGCAGGCGGAGACGTATGCCGAGCTGGAATGGTTGAGAAGTTCCTACGAGGCTACTGAGGCCGAACTCCTTACCCTTCGAGTTACTAAAGCTTCTAGCTCCGAGGAGGCTGAGGCGAGCTTCAAGGCGAAGTTTCTAGGGTCGGCTGAGTTTCGGACCCTTGTAGCCGACCAGGTAATGCAGCGCCTACAGCAGGGCTTCCATGGGCCTATCGATAAGTTGAAGGAGGATCAACTCTAACCTCCCGATGCCGACCCGCGATTGTGAGCGTTCCCCGAATTAGAGAGAGGTCTTTTCCTGAGGGCCCGAGCTGACGGAGCCCCCCCCCCCCCCCCCCCCCCTACACCAGGGGATCGGGCCTTATTGTAGCAATTTTGGGTTAAATGCGATCACTTTTACTATTATGGGCGTATGTGCTTTTGCCCAATGTGTCTCACGTCTTCGCTTTACAGATTTAATGAATGGAAAGGTACTTGTTTGTTTCGAGGCTGATTCGGGGTGTGGAACCCTTGACAATTCAACAGGTCGAAGCTCCACGCCTGCATTTATGTCATGGGGGGGGGGGGTCCCCGTCGACATTTCATTTTGGAGTGTGCGGGCGACTCCCAAACCGTTGCCTCCCTAATATTCGCAATCTCATTGGATGGACACATAAAGAATCGCAGGTTCCTAGGTGCGGCAGGGGCACGTTAGTCGAAATGACGCTTCGGCGCCTGTCGCTGTTTTCGCGTTCTCCCTGCATTAACTGCACGGTGAGACAACCATCACTATAAATAGGGGGAGAGGGGTGTACCATCTACTTTATCCCTTTTGTCTGCTTGCCTCTTTGTGGCGTGATGCCACCTCTCTTCCCTTTATCTTCGTCGGTGTCCCAGCGACCTAGTACCGAAGAGGCAATAGTGTTCTTGGCTGAGGGACCCCTCCGAGGTAGAGTTTTTTGTATCGTTACCCTCACCGAGGAGCATGGTGGAGATGAGGTCCAGGGTCTTGCTGAAGATCCTAGAGGATGTGGGACTCCCGGGCTATCTGAGGAGTCCAGAAAAAACCTTATGTGGTCCGCCAGGGGGCATGGAGGAGATGACTCATCCTGCTGATCACCAAACCCTGGTTGTCCCGTGGCAATGTACCCCACGCGTCATCCTCTTCTGAATCCTCGTTTTCCCCATGTTTTGTGTAGAGGAAGGTGTTTATGGGATGCATCGTCACCAAGAGGGGAGGGGCTACAGCCACTGGCTTTTCTCTTTCTCTTTCTTCTTTTCGTTGAGAAATTGTGGTTGCTGTTCCCCCTCCTCTTTTTTCTGCCTTTTGAATGTTGTACTCGGTCGCATCTTTGCGAAGAGGGGGTCTTCGGATGGGGCTGCGCTACTCATGTGTTACCTCAAGCGTCCTCACCCGTTGTAGACTACTCGTATGGAGTACCCGGAAGGTGGAAAAGATTCGATGACCCTGTCTATGGGCTTCCGCGCCTTGCGTGCTCAGAAAGTGTTTCCAAGCCTAGTGACCCTACAGGAATGAAGCTGTAGAGGAGAAAGATCCAAGTAGAAGAGTGTTTTCTCTCATCCAATTGTATCTTGCTAATTCTCTGAGATGTTATGCTCTCTGTACTTTTCGTATAAATAAAACAATACATTTTATTACCCTGCGTATGTGTATGTCCAGATTGCTCTTTGGAGCGTCTTGCTTATGTTCTCCTAGTCGGGCATGCTATTTTACCATTGCTCCCGTACGGTCCTTCCGTCTCAGGCGCTCGGGATATTCTGGGGCCCCTGGTTTGCATCCTCGGTGGGGAGTCTAGAACAACCCGGACCAAGCCTAAATACATCGGGCATCGGCTGCACCGCGGGGTATTAGGGTTTTGGGTACTTGGTCGGGCGCGTATGTCCCAAACCAAGCCTAAGTACC
>JAGFNQ010001942.1:76600-92104 GCA_024364735.1 Boesenbergia rotunda | reverse complement strand
TTGGTCACCAGACCGATCATAGTGACTCCTGATCGGTCACCAAACCGATCAAGCTTGGTTCAGACCGATCAGGCTCCATCCTGATCGTCCCCAATGCGTAATTAGAAATCGCGACTTCTCCGGGACCGATCACCAGACCAATCCGAAGTCGTGGATCGGTCACCAGACCGATCCACCCCTTTGCAGGGTGATTTCCCAGCTTCGTAGTCCAAACCTCCTAATCGGTCACCAGACCGATCAGGACATGCTCAGACCGATCAGGCTCCATTCTGATCGGTCATAGTGAGGAACTTGCGACATTTGATCGTTCACCAGAATGATCTGAACAGTGCTCCAGATCGGTCACCGGACCGATCAGGAGCTGAGCAGTAGGGTTCCCAAAACCCACTGTATGCTCCCTGATCGGTCACCAGACCGATCAGGAGTCGATCTGTAGGTTTGCCAAAGTCACCGTATGTTCCCTGATCGGTCACCAGACCGATCAGACATCGCTGGATCAGTCACCAGACCGATCAACGAGGGAACTCCGTGCCAACTTCCCTGATCGGTCACCAGACCAATCCAGGCAAGGCCAAACCCACTCTGAGTCAAGAGAACTGGCTCCCAGCCTCCCCTGACTCGTGCTCAGTCCCCCAGACCAAGACTCCATGCCCAGTCTCACTCACCGGGACTTCAACCTAGACCTCCAAGCTAGGACCTGGCCCTCCAAGCCGGGATTTCATCAACCTAACCCTCCAGGCTAGGACCTGGCCCTCCAAGCCAGGACTTTTCACACCTAACCCTCCAGGTTAGGACTTTTCCACACCTAGCCCTCCAAGCTAGGACTTTTCACACCTACCCCTCCAGGTTAGGACTTTTCCACACCTAGCCCTCCAAGCTAGGACTTTTCACACACCTAACCCTCCGGCCTGCTCCATTGACCCATCTACGTCTTCCAAGGGTAAGGAGGTGTTACGTACCCAATACCGGATGAGACTGGACCGCCTAAAGAAGAAGTTGGATGCAGCGTTGGAGGCCTCCATGCAATCCTTCCCCCCGGTGCAGTTCAAGGAGGTTCCGGCAGAGGGGGTCATGTCCAAGGGGACTCCTAGCTCCGAGGAAGATGATTCTAGCCCCTCCAGTTTGCCACCTGAAGCCCCCACCATCGAGCGACTTCCTCCCTGTTCGGGTTCGCCGCGGCCTGAGGGGCGAGGGAGTACCTCTGGAGGGGCGGCCATACACATTTCGACGGGTCCACTCACCACTCTTCGGGAGACTCTCCTGAAGGTACAAATCACTATTGCATTGGATGTTCTCTTGCCCATTACCTGACTTCTTGGCGCAATGGCAGGCCATTGAGGATTGCGTGACAGCCGACCGGGGTCTGTATTCCTGGCCTCGAGTTGAAGCCCTACTCCGTCGGGCATTGAGGGCGGAGGCTACAGCTGACCATGAGCGTCATGCAGGATTGATGTAGGCGGAGGTCAGCAGGGCTCTCCAGGCGAAGGTCGATCACTTGATGAACCTCTTGCAAGACAAGGAGCAGACTCTTTAAAATTTCCGGCACAGAGAACGCCTGTCGTCCGAGAAAGCTATGAGTGTTGCCAAGGACCCGCTCCAGATGACGTAGGAGAGAGACCAGCTCCAGGCGAGGGAGAGGGAGTTGTTGGGCGACATCCGACTCATGGTAGCCTCAACTGAGAGACTGAACTCGCGCAGTCAGGATCAGGCGCAACAGCTTAGTCAGAAGGAGTCTGATCTCTTGATGGCCATCGACCGCGCGTCCGTCCTGGAGGATGACCTGGCCCAGGCTCGGTCAGATGAGCGTACCACGTCGGAGAGACTCAGAGAGGCCTTGGCTGAGCAGGCGGAGATGTCTGCCGAGCTGGAATGGTTGAGAAGTTCCTACGAGGCTGCTGAGGCCGAGCTCCTTACCCTTCGAGTTACTAAAGCTTCTAGCTCCGAGGAGGCTGAGGCGAGCTTCAAGGCGAAGTTTCTAGGGTCGGCTGAGTTCCGTACCCTTGTAGCCGACCAGGTAATGCAGCGCCTACAGCAGGGCTTCCATGGGGCTATCGATAAGTTGAAGGAGGATCATCTCTTACCTCCTGATGCCGACCCATGATTGTGAGCGTCCCCCTAATTAGAGAGAGATCTTTTCCCGATGGCATGAGCTGAGGAAGCTCCACCTTCATCGGGGGATTGGGCCATATTGTAACAATTTTGGGTTAATGCGATCACTTTTACTATTCTGGGTGTATGTGCTTTTGCCCAATGTGTCTCACGTCTTCGCTTTACGGATTTAACGAATGGAAAGGTACTTGTTTGTTTCGAGGCTGATTCGGGGTGTCGAACCCTTGACAATTCTACAGGTCGAAGCTCCACGCCTGCATGCATGTCCATGGGGGGGGGAGAGATCCTCATCGACATTTCCTTCTGGAGTGTGCGGGCGACTCCTGAACCGTCGCCTCCACAATATTCGCAATCTTATTGAATGGACTCATAAAGAGTCGCGGGTTCCTAGGTACGATAGGGGCATGTTAGTCGAAATGACGCTTCGATGCCTGTTGTTGTTTTCGCGTTCTCCCTGCATTAACTGCACGGAGAGACAACCATCACTATAAATAGGGGGAGAGGGGTGTACCGTCTCCTTCATCCCTTTTGTCTGCTTGCTTCTTTATGGTGTGATGCTACCTCTCTTCCCTTTATCTTCGTCGGTGTCCCAGTGGCCTAATATCGGAGAGGTAGTAGTGTTCTTGGCTGAGGGACACCTCCGAGGTAGAGTCTTTTGTATCGTTATCCTCACCGGGGAGCATGGTGGAGATGAGGTCCAGGGTCTCGCTGAAGATCCTCGAGGATGTGGGACACCCGGGCTATCTGAGGAGTCCAGAAAAGACCTTATGTGATCCGCCAGGGGGCATGGAGGAGATGACTCATCTTGCTGATCACCAAACCTTGGTTGGCCCGTGGCGGTGTACCCCACGTGCCATCTTCTTCCGAATCCTCGTTTTCCCCGAGTTTCGTGTAGAGGAAGGTGTTTATGGGATGCATCGTCACCAAGAGGGGAGGGGCTACAGCCGCTGGCTTTTCTCTTTCTCCTTCTTCTTTTCGTTGAGAAATTGTGGTTGTTGTTCCCCCTCTCTTGTTAAGGCAATTCTTCTTTGGGTCTTTACATACTCCGGGGAGAAATTGCAGTTGCTATTTCTCCTCCTCTTTTTTTCTGCCTTTTGAATGTTGTACTCGGCTGCATCTCTGCGGGAAAAAAGGGGGGTCTTTGAATGGGGTCGAGCTACTCATGTGTTACCTCAGGCATCCCTCTCCATCACCGACTACTCGGATGGAGTACCCAGAAGGTGGAGAAGAGTCAAGGATCCTGTCGACGGGTTTCCGCGTCTAGCGTACTTAGAAGGTGGTTCCGAGCCTAGCGACCTTACAGGAATGGAGCTGTAGAGGAGAAAGGCTCAAGCAGAAGAGTGCATTCTCTTAGCAAATTGTATCATGATAATTCTCTGAGATGTTTATTCTCCCTATACTTTTCATACAAATAAAGCAATATTTTTTTTACTCCGTGTATGTGTATGCCTGGATGATTCTTTCAATGTTTTTGCTTCTGTTCCCCGGGTCGGGCATGCTACTTTATCATTGCTTCCGTAGCCCCCACTTATACTGGGCGCTTGGGAGATTATGAGGCACCCTGGTCTGTGTCCTTGGTGGGGGGTTTGGAACAACCCGGATCAAGCCTAAGTACCCCGGGCATCAGCTGCACCGCTAGGTATTAGGGTTTTGGATACTTGGTGGGCGCGTATGTCCTAGACCAAGCCTAAGTACCCCAAGCATCGGCTGCACCGCGAGGTATTAGGGTTTTGGATACTTGGTCGGGCGCGTATGTCCCAGACCAAGCCTAAGTACCGCGGGCATCGGCTGCACCGCGAGGTATTAGGGTTTTGGATATTTGGTCGAGCGCGTATGTCCCAGACCAAGCCTAAATACCGCGAGCATCGGCTGCACCGCGAGGTATTAGAGTTTTGGATATTAGTCGGCGCGTATGTCCCCCAGCCTAAGTACCCCGGCATCGCTGCACTCGAGGTATTAGGGTTTTGGATTGGTGGGCGCTATGTCCAGACCAAGCCTAAGTACCCCGGCATCAGTTGCACCGCGAGGTATTAGGGTTTTGGTACTTGGTCGGGCGTATGTCCCAGACCAAGCCTAAGTACCCCGGCATGGCTGCACCGCAAGGTATTAGGGTTTTGGATACTTGGTCGAGCGCGTATGTCCCAGACCAAGCCTATGTACCCCGGGCATCGGCTACACCGGAGGTATTAGGGTTTTGGATACTTGGTCGGCCGCGTATGTCCCAGGCCAAGCCTAAATACCCCGGGCATCGGCTGCACCGCGAGGTATTAGGGTTTTGGATACTTGGTCGGGCACGTATGTCCTAGGCCAACCCTAAGTACCCCGGGCATCGGCTGCACCGCAAGGTATTAGGGTTTTGGATACTTGGTCGGGCGCGTATGCCCCTGGCCAAGCCTAAGTACCCAGGGCATCGGCTGCACCGCGACGTATTAGGGTTTTCAACTCCTCGTAGTGCATTGTTATCTTGGGGGAAAGCATCTCTCTTTATTACTTGATTTTTCTGCGAGGGCACAGAGCACAGACAGACACTCTAAATAAAACGCAAATCTTACCAAGACCAGAAGGGTCCGAGACCGCAACCGAGCGGGGACCTCCTAAGTTTTTTCCCTTCTCCTCCAGCTAGTCTTCCAGGCCCCTCGGGTTCTTCCGAGACTCTGTTCTGACCTCTCCGCTGTAGCACCGCCGAGACACCAGCTAGTCTCGGACTTCAACCACCCAGTCGCCTACCGGAAGCTTTATCTTCTGATGGTAAACAGAGACCACCGCCTGAAAAGTGTTGAGCGCCAGACGGTCCAGGATGACATTGTAGGAGGAGGATGCGCCCATGATCAAGAAAGGAGTCCTCCGGGTTCTTTCGAGCCTGTCACTGCCAATGAGAGTGACAAGGTGATTTGCCCTACCGGCTGTACTCGATTCCCCGTGAAACCAAATAGCGGAGTCGAGACCGGGAGCAATTCCTCCTTGTCTATCTGCATCTGATCCTAAGCCGCCTTGTACAGGATGTTCATGAAACTCCCTGTGTCCACAAAGATGGGCTTAACCTCATAGTTAGCAATACGGGCGACGATTAGTATGACGTCTTCATGGGGAGCTTCTACTTCTTCAAGGTCGGATGACCCAAAAGATATTGTAGGGCCCGGCTCCTGACTTCGGCTAGTCCCGATGGAGTAGTTTTCCAATCGCCGGTGTTGAGGCAATCTGTGATCCGGAGTGATCATGAGTTTTGATGTTTAGGCAAAGGGTTTAAGTTAGGCTTTTCCTTGTGTACTAATATGTGTAATTGAGTGTGCAGGATTGCAGGTTTACACATATTGACTCGGCTGGACAGCTTCGGTATGGTGAAGGGTGGCATCGAGACAAGCTGGAGGCTTGTGTGTGCACCCGAGGGACCTTGGTATAGCAGGGACGATGAGCTGAGGGCGCGGACTTCGAGGCATGCGTGAAGGATGACATGGAGGCAAGCTGGAGGCTTGCGTGCATCCGAGGGACGGGAGCCGAAGATGAAGAGGGCGCGAAGGCAATAGTCGAGGCTGCTGATGAGGAGTCAGTCGAGTTGTGAGGGTATGAGTGCTGTGTGATTGTACTCGGGAAATCCTAGGGTTCGAGTGCTGAGAGAAGTGTACTCGGGAAGAGAAACCCTAGGTGTGTGAGTGGGGAAGTCGACTGCCATTGGGGCAGTCGACTGGTAAAACTCACAGAGAGTTTTTGGCTGGGGACCAGTCGACTGCCCTGGGAGTAGTCGACTGGTAGCGGCTGGTGAGTTGGCTAAAAATTCGAACGTTAGGATTGCAACGGTCGAATTTCAATGGCACCAGTCGACTGCCCTAGGAGTAGTCGACTGGTGGCGAGGGTTTTCAGCCTTAGTCCTATTTAAGAGGACTTCGTGTTGGCTGAAACGTTTGACGAATTTGGTCTTGGTTAAATGCCAAATAGTAGTCTTGGTGTTCAGGCATTATCGAGGTGATTGTGGCGAGGTTTCTCCACCTACAAGGAGCGACAAGGGATAGCCGGAAGTTATCCGGGGAGTGATCCACCGACGGATTCTTGGATTAGTCACCATTAGGGGTGGATACCAAGTAAATCTCCTTTGTTAGCATTGTTTACATTGTTAGTTTTTGTTTTATTGTATATTCCGCTGCGCAACTAACTGTGTAGGAAGAAAGAGTTCGAAGAAGTGCTATTCACCCCCCCCCCTCTAGCAACCGTACAAGATCTAATAGCCGGGTATAAAACTTCCTGGCCCGGTTGGAGTCCCCTCCAGTAGGCCCTCCGAAGATGACTCCCACATGACTCGAGGGTGGACCACGCATGGGGGCCTTACCCTTTTGGGGGTCTCTTTCTAAGGAGAGAGATCTTCGGGTGCAGACCCCCGACTCCCACCTCGCGATCGTGATCGAGACCGAGGTCGGGCTTCGTTTTCCCCGACATGCTATCGCTGAGGAGAGAAACTTCGCCTTGGAGACCTTCTGCGGTATCCTGACTTATTCCACTTTCTTCGAGGTTTGGTGTCTGCCTCCTCGCCGAACTTCTTCTTCAAGGCGTGACACTCTTCAGTGGAATGTGTTGAGCTGCCATGGTAACCACAGTACCTTGGTGATGGCTCTGGCTGCTCGGTGTCTACCATCTCCACCATCCGGCGCCTACCAGCCCACTGGTCCTTCCCATGGTGAAGTTCCTTTCCCTGGGTTGGGGCCAGGGGCTCCCTCCTATCTGATCGGGGAACCGCCGGAGGGGGGGGGGGGGCTCCGACAGGATCTTTGCGACTAGTGTACTATACTTCTTCTACATTGACATGCTTGATGGAGCATCCCAGCAAATCATCAAAACTAGCGGGGGGCTTCCTTACCAAGGATGGGAAGAAGTCCCCCTCAGCAAGCCCTTGGGTATAGGCACTGACGAGTATATCTGATCTTGCACTAGGCACGTCCTGCATCACCCGGTTGAACCTCTGGATATACTCCTTGAGCGGTTCCTTAGGCTTCTGCTTGAGGGCGAACAGGTTAAGTGTCGTCTTCTGGTAGCGATGGCTGCTCGCGAAATGGTGGAGGAAGGTTGTCTTGAACTCCGCGAAGGAGTTGATAGAACCTTGTGGTAGCCTCTGGAATCATCGCTGAGCTGCTCCGGATAGGGTGTTCAAGAACACCTGACACTTCACACCGTTAGTATACTGGTGCAGGAGTGCCACATTCTCGAACTTATAGACATGATCCTCAGGATCCGTCTTCCCATCATAATCAGGGATCCCCGGCCCGCGGAACTGCTTGGGCATGGGTCTTCGACAATCTTGGATGAGAAGGTGTAGAGGGGACCTTATGAGAGGTCTTGGGTTCACCCCTCTTCCCCTGTCCTTCTCCGTGCCTCTGGGCACTAGAAGCCACCGAGTGAGCCTTCTCAATGTCTCCGGGAGACTCTCTTTTGGGGCCAGGGGATGCTCCGTTCCGTTTCCCCACCGGGGTGACGGATCTCCGTGAATGCGAGATAGAGACTCGGGGGATCTCCTCCCTCACAAGATCCCCTTATTGCGAGGCAACCTGTTCGACTTGATGTTGCTCCAGCGCCTCTTTAATGGCGTCGGCTACTAGGCGATCGAGTTCCTCCCTCGTAAGGACAAGGGGTTGTCTCTCTGGTTCGGCCATCGGTGCTCCTTCAGGTGCTTTACTAGTTTCCCACAGACATCGCCAAATTTGTTCCGGAAGGAATCGGCGGTGATGACCGGTCACCGAGGTTTCACCCACGTGGAAGTCGTTGTGGAGGGGAGGAACTCTTGGCCCTGCGAGATTAACACGAGCGTTAGGGGACACGCCGGCAGGGGTCTGACGGAGTCCACTCTGACGCTCAAGTCAGTGTCCGTTGAAAAGTAAGGGTAGTGAGAAGAAAAGAATGTATGTAGGGTTGAGAGAGTGTAACCCCTTTACCGGAGGGGTTGGACTAACTTTTATACTGACATCGACAGACTAGACGTGCCTCCTCGATCGGTGCCACGTCTCCGATACTTAAGCCACGCCCCCCTCTTTCGGCGGTGACTGGATATCCTTTGAAACGGTCTACGCCGTTATCACCCGTTGCGACATTAAGGGTCGTGTAGACCTTTTCTAACGGGGATGATTACCCGCACGAGAGGGGGGGTCAGTCCCAAGGTCAGTCATTGCGGGGACTCCACCTCCCGAGGTGAGCTCGGGGTCTTCGGGCGCTATAACTCTCGAGGTGCTCTCGGGGCCTAACCTCCCGGGGTGCTCCTGAGAGAGGTCTTCGGGCTACCCTTCCCAGGCGTGTCTCCTGAGGGGGGTCCGGGGGCCCGGGAACGAAGGTCGCTTCGATCCGTCATGTTGCGCCCCGTGGCTTCTTCTCCCCCGTGCCGGGCACGGACTATTCAACCCTATCAGTCAGCATATCAGACTAGCTTAGCTTGATAGCTAGGACTAATTTGACTCAACTCGCTCAGCTCGCCTCAATAGCTCGGTTTTTTTCTTGTGTAACCTCAATAGCTCGGTTAAGTGTAATATAGATGTTCCGAAAGGAATCGACATCGATGGCCAGTCATCAGGGTTCAGCCCGCACGGATGCTGACGCTAGAGGAGGAATTCCACACCCTGCGAGATTAACATGAGCATTAGGGGAACACGTTGGAGGTTGTTCGGCGGAGCCCACTCTGATGCTCAAGTCAGTGCCCCGATGGAGAAGATGAAAAGAAGGCAAGACAGTATGGGAGTAGTAGAGAATGTGTAACCCCTTTACTAGAGGGGTTGGAGTACCTTTTATACCTGCGGCGGCCGCTTTCGTGTGCCCCCATGATCTATGCCACATGCCACGCCCCCCCCCCACGTTCGTCGGTTACCGGATAATCTTTGAAACAGTCCATGTCGTCATTAAGTTCGACCTATTGCAACATTTAGGGGTCATGATAACTCTGCGATAGTGGGGATGGATATCCGCAGATCTGAGAAAAAAAGGAG
The DNA here is from genome assembly GCA_024364735.1 of Boesenbergia rotunda. Taxonomy (NCBI): domain Eukaryota; kingdom Viridiplantae; phylum Streptophyta; class Magnoliopsida; order Zingiberales; family Zingiberaceae; genus Boesenbergia; species Boesenbergia rotunda. The sequence goes on along the minus strand of JAGFNQ010001942.1, from coordinate 83,042 downwards.
GACTGTTACTTGAGTCTGAATACATCTTGGGCTCCGCTCCCCCGAGGTGATCTCGAGGTCTTCTGGCCCAGGGGGTCCTGGGCACTCCTCTTCCCCGAGGTGGTCTCGGGGCCCGGCTTCCCAAGGTGATCTCGGGGGTTTTCTGATCTGATCTCCGGGGTATGTTTACCGTGGGGGCCCCGGGGATTCCCTTTCCGAGAGGTTCTCGGGAGCTCCGAAAAGAAAGTCGCTCAGGCTCGCCACATCTTGCCACCCAGCTTCTTCAGCCCACGTGTCCGCTACAGGATATTCAACCCCATCACAAATCCCTCCTTTCAAATCTAATCGAAGGAAGTGTTGCTGACTCATCGGACTAGTGTGGTGATGAAGAAGCTGTGTTCCAGTGGGTCCTTACACCCTTACTGTTGCCTTGGCAGTTATACTGGGTCGTAGGATTGTAGAAATTGCCTCGGGTCCCGAGGCAATCCCTTTTTGGTCTTGCCTTTCCCCAAAAGGCTTCTATGGCTTTCGAGGTACTGCAATGATACCTGCCCATCCTTCATAAAGGCGCATGACGCTCTTTGATGGTGACAAAATCCCTTTGCTAATGCTCCGTCGCCACGTGCCTCAACTACTCTCTTCGCGACCTATTACTGACGTGTGCAGCTATAGCCGGCTCATGTCAAACGACTGTTCCCTGGCGCTGCCCCGATGTGGCGGTTCCTTGCCTTCCACGTGTCTCGCCCCCATTGCACACATGTGGGCGGCTTCCTCTGTATAAGAAGGGGGGGCGAAGACGTTCAGCCACCTTTTGGCTTCGTGGCTTGGTGCACCTCGTCTTCGTCTTCTTCTCTAAGGATTCATTTGAACGTAAGTCTTCTGCCTCCTTCTCGTCTTTTCCCTTAGAAACCATGGAAGGTTATTGGGAGGAGTGGTATGAGTCCGCCTCTTCGAGAGTGAGGTTGGAGGCTCTGCAGGCGACCATTGAGGCCTACGACATTCCGGCCGAGATGGCGGTGGTGATCCCCAAAGTAGACCAGACGTCAGTGGAGCCTCCCGTAGGCTTCTTTACCTTCTTTTTGGGGCAAGTGTTGGTGCAATCGGCCCAAGTGTGATCGAGTAAGATCATGGGTTTTGATGTGTGTGTCAATATGATTAAGTTAGGGTTTCATGTTGATTTAATATGTGTATGTGAGTGTGCAGGTTTACATGATACACATAGACTTAGTTGGATGTCTTCGGATCAGTGAAGGATGGCATGGGGAGACGAGCCGTGGGCTTACATGCATCTGAGGGACCATGAACCAAGCAGGGGCGATGAGCCAAGGAAAGCAAACTTCGAGGCATACGCGAAGGATGACATAGGGAGACGAGCCGTGGGCTTGCATGCATCCGAGGGACGAGAGCCGAGGTCGAAGAAGGCTTGAAGGCAACAGGTCGAGACTGCTGGATGAAGAGTCAGCTAAGTCGTGAGGATTCGAGTGCTGAGAGAATTGTACTCAGGAAGGGAAATCCTAGGGTTCGAGTGCTGAGAGAATTGTACTCGGGAAGAGAAACCTTAGGTGGCAGTCGACTGGTGCTTGGATCGGTCGACTGATGAAGAGTACAGAAAGATTAGTCGACTGATCCTTTGATCAGTCGACTGGTGTCGACTAGAATTTGAATCGTCAGGCTGTGACATTCAAATTCGCGAGGACTAGTCGACTGGTGATAGCACCAGTCGATTGGTAACGGTCAGAACAGTATCGAGCACTATTTAAGAGGACTCGTTTTTGGCTAAGTTTCCTTGGCAAAACAAGCTTGGTTAAAGCCTGTTAGTAGCCTACAAGTGCTCAGAAGTTGTCAAGGGATTGTGGCGAGGTTTCTCCACCCACAAGGAGCGACAAGAGCTAGCTGGAGGTGTTCCGGGGAGTCGACCAGAATTTGAATCGTCAGGCTGTGACATTCAAATTCGCGAGGACTAGTCGACTGGTGATAGCACTAGTCGACTAGTAACGGTCAGAACAGTATCGAGCACTATTTAAGAGGACTCATTTTTGACTAAGTTTCCTTGGCGAAACAAGCTTGGTTAAAGCATGTTTATCAGAACAGTATCCCGATCCACCGACGGATCGAGATCGTCCACCTTAAGGACAGCCGCGGAGTAGGAGCTTTATCTCTGAACCACGTAAATGGTTTGTGTTAGCGATTGTTTTAATTTATTGTTTTAGTTTTCCGCTTGCGCCCGCTAACATTGTAGGAAGAAAATCGCAATCGAAGTGGGTGATCGGCTATTCACCCCCCTCTAGCCATACGTCAAGGTCCCAACAGCAAGTAGAGTCGGGGCTCCGCTTCCCCATTCCTCCTTTTTTCATGAATGTCGCCTCCTATTTTGATATCCCCTTCCACCAGATTGCTCCCAACGCCTTTGCTCAAATGAGCGGGGCATACATTATCTTCAAGCTCTTCGACATCCCCCTGACCCCTCGCCTTTTCCATTCATTCTTCGTTCCGATCGGCTCGCGTGGGGTTTTCAGCTTTTCAGCGCATCCCGACCATAGATTCGTAGGGGGGGTTCCCTTCCTTGCACAAAGGATGGAAAGAGAAGTTCTTCTTCATCCAACTGCCTACGCAGCCCTTCAGTCCTCTCCGCTGGATGGAGGATCTACCAACTCCTCCCTCCATAGGGGATTTCCTCCAGAGTCCAGCCTACCAGCGCTCCAGGAACATACTCTCCGGCATGGAGTTCAGCGGTCCGGGTCTGGTGCAGAGTGAGGAGCTCATGTACCGAGCGAACTTAGCTCTAAAGTGACTCAGATGCCCCAGTCTTGGTACGTTCATCCTTTTCATCAATGCTTAGTAGTTCTAATTGATATCCCTTTGCCTGACTATTGTAGATGAACTCATGTTTCTGAGGGCAATGCACCGACTTATAAAGTGGGAGGAGGCCAACCAGGAGGCGTTGGCTCCTCCCCCTGCCGCTCCTGATGCATCCTCTGCGCAGCCGAGTCCTCGGAGAGGACTGCCGAAACGTCCCGTGGACCTACCTCGCCAAGACGGGCAAAGGCTACTATTGCGCCTCCGCTATTTGCGACCCGGGGGACTTCCGATCCGTCAGTTGACCCTGGGGTGGGCATCCCTTCAGAGGGTGACTCGCCCCCGGCTGCTGTCCATCCGAAGGGGGTCACCGAGGAGTCCTCACCTCCTACTACCCCCTCAACGACCCAATTCTCTGGTCGACAGAAGAGGCGGGTTCCGGAAGGCTCGCGTCCCAAATAGAAAAGGTTGCGCTCCGGTGGCCCCAGCACCCTTCCCTCTGTCCATGAGGAGGATGTTTCACCTTCCGATGGTGGGGAATCCATTCCCCTATCTCCACCCGTTCCATCGGCTGCTGTTTTGGAGGCAGGTGTCCAGGCCTCCGGTTCTTCCTCAACTGGCCATGCCGAGGCTGCTAAGGGTAAGAAAGTATTGCCCCTCAATACCGAATGCAACTTAACCGCCTTCAAAAGAGGCTAGATGCGGCATTGGAGGCTTCCATGCAATCTTTCCCCCCGGTGCAGCTGAAGGAGGTTCCTACCAAGGGTCTTTCTTCCGAGGGGACTTCCAGCTCTGAGGAGGGTGATTCCAACCCTTCTACACTGCCACCCGGAGCTCCTGCTGTCCAGCTACTACCTCCGTGCAAGGGCTCATTGCCTTTTGAGAGTTGGCCTAACACCCCGAGGTCTCAAGGGGGAGCAGCCATGCGAGTCTCTGCGGGGCCTCTCACCACTCTCTGCGAGTCCCTTCTGAAGGTATGTGTGTGTTCTCGGTACATACGATGTTTTCTTGTATGTTCTATAATTCCTTGATGTAATGATAGGCGGCTGAAGATTGCTTAACAGCTGGCCGTGGCTTGTACGCTGGCCCCAGATTGAAGCCTTGACCCGCCGGACCCTGAGAGCAGAGGCCACAATTGACCATTAGCATAGAGTGGGACTTATGCAAGCGGGGGTCAACAGATCTCCCCGCGCGAAGGTGGAGCATCAGCTGGACACCTTACTGGCCATAAAGTCCTCTCTTCAGAATTCCAGGCACCGGGAACATTTAGCATCCGAGAAGGCGATGGCTGTCACCAACGACCTACTCCAGGTGACTTGGGAGTGGGATTAGCTTGAAGAGAAGGAGAAGAGATTATTGGGCGATATCTGCCTTCTGGAGGCCTCGGCCGGGAGGTCGAACGAACGTGTCAAAGACCAAGCGTGTCAGTTTGCCCAGAAGGAGTCCGACCTCCTGATGGCGGCTGATCGCCTATTTTACTTCGAGAAAGATCTGGCCCAGGCATGGTCAGAAGTGTGTGCCATCTCGGACAGGCTCAAAGAAGCTCTAGCAGACCAAGACAAAATGGCTGCAGAGATGGAGCAGCTAAAGCGTGCCAAGGAGGTTGCTGAGTCCGACGTGCACAACTTTCGGGCTGCAGAGGCTTCTCGCATGAAAGAGGTCGAGGCAAACTTCAAGGCTAAGTACCTGGAGTCGGTGAGCTTGGCGACATCCTTGCCGGCCAAGTAATGAAGTGCTTGAAGCAAGGCTTCCATGGGGCCATCGACCAGCTGATGAAGGCCCAACTTCTACCTCCAGATGCTGATCTGGGCTTCATGAGCATCGGCCAAGTTTGGGAAGAGCTCCCTCCCGAGGACAAAGAGTTGTAGGATCATTTGTTACCCGGGGGCTTGGCCCGGATGTACCCGTCCTGATTATAATCACAATATCCCTTTGCCTTACTGTCCTATGTATGCTTTTGCGTTTGGTTCCTTGTATCATGTGCCTTTGTCTCGAGGGCTCAGAGAGTAGAAGGATCGGTACTTTTCCTTTATTACAGGCGCAAGACAACAGATCAACTTCTTTGGAGGATAGGCATTCCCTCTCCTCCCTTGGGGTAAGGGAGCCAGGGAGCCACTGCTCATCCTCTGCATCCCCCTGGGTTGGTCCTAGGAACCCAACACCTCCTGTGACGTCAGGCATCTTCAGAGGTTTTTCGGGTCTGATCCTGGGTGCAGATCCCCCTAGGCTAACCCTGCAAGCCTAACTACCAAGCCTGCGGCTACTCTTCTGCGGGACCCGTGTCGACTCCTTATTCTAGGGAGTGCTTGCGGTCTCTGAACCGTCGTCTCCGGGCCCCAAATAATTCATTGAATTGACCCATAAAGGGTTGCGAATTCCCAGGCACCATAAGGGCATGCCAATCGACGTGACGCTTCAGGATTGATGTTCATTACTGCTTCTGCGCCGCGCCTACATTAAATACGGATAGGCATCCCCCTCTATAAAGGTGGGAGGTCACCGCGATCATTCCTCTCTATCTCTCCTTCCCCTTCTCATGGACAGGAAAGGAGAAAGAGGTTGTAGCCTGGAGGGGAACCCGGCAAGGGAGGAGGTTCATCGCCCAACATGGTCCGAAGTCCCGTCTGTTCAGCCTAAGTCAGGCGCTCCCAGAGTCCCCCATGAAGCGTACCACCTTCTGGTACATCCTCCATCATCCCCCCTCCTACCAAGGGTTTCCGGCGTCCCTCGGGAGCATAGCAGAGATGAGGTTGCATCTTTTCCGGGAGAGCCCGACGGAGATGGAACCACATGTTTCACCGGAGAGTCCGAAAAAGTCCTTACATGCTTCGCCGGGGAGCATGGCAGAGATGGCATCATTTGTTTTACCTGAGAGCATCTCCTGATGGTTCATCTTCTGCCCCTCCACGGGTTCTCTTCTCCTCCTGATCGCCCGTTTCCCCATGTTTTGGGCATCGGAATCCAGGCGGGCCAAGAGTAGTGTGTCATCTGAGGAGTTGTAGCTGCTGCTCCCCCTTCTCTTCCTCTTTGTTCCGGGCTACGTGATTCTGCAGCGATGCTGAAGCGATAAGGAAGAATCCGGGCACAGGAGCGATCTCCTCTACTGGATCCCTTGATTGTATCCCCTATTCTTTGTATTCCTTTTAAGATGTCATTGTCAATGTATTTTCCACAAAGATGAATGAAAACACTTGTTATCTCCATTGTGTAAGCGTTTCGAGCAATAACCAGATATTCTGCTAGTTCTATTTGTGGGGACCGGTGCCGTCGATAGGGGGGTGAATATCGATCGTAAAAACTTTTCGGGAACTTCGTAAACTTTTGGACGTTCTACATATAGAGTTAGTGCAGCGGAAAATAGAAAGAACGAACAAAGAAAAGAACTCAGAGTGCACACGGATTTTACTTGGTTCCCAACCCCCTAGGGTCAGTACATCCAAAGCCTAAGCACGAAAATGCTCGTCCACTAATGATCTCCTTTCCGGACTTTCCAGAGGCGGAGAAACTCATCTTACAGTGCACAAATTGCAACAAAAGATATATAAAAATAAGTACTGAATTGTAAATTCAAACCAAACAAGAAGAGTTGAAGACTCGACCGATTTGGAACTCCGAAGTGTCGTGCACTTCCTCCCGGAGCTTCCTTGGTCGCAAAGCCTCGTCTTTA
>JAGFNQ010001942.1:0-76481 GCA_024364735.1 Boesenbergia rotunda | reverse complement strand
TAAATATGTAGATAATCTTAACCTTAAGGACTTGGTTCTGACTTCGGATTTCCGCGAAACCCTAGATCGAACCGACGCCTAAGTTCCCACCCCCGGGAACGCGACTTTCACCTACTCCTCTCAGGAGACGGTTGCCACCTGACCCATCCGGTTGGATTTTTACTTAGCCTTCGAGACTCTCAGATCTCGAGACGGCCGAACCTCGACCCGTCTCTACTTCTGTCCTTAGTCATCACTCAGCTAAGTTGCTCAATCCCTCAGACTAAGACTTCGTGCCCAAACCCTAGGTCCAGGACTTTAGCCCAGCTTCACTCACCAAGTCTTAGTGCCTAGCTTCACTCACCAGGTCTTAGTGCCCAACTTCACTCATCAGGTCTTAGTGCCCAGCTTCACTCACTAGGTCTTAGTGCCCAGCTTCACTCACCAGGTCATAGTACCCAGCTTCACTCACCAGGTCTTAGTGCCCAACCCTTGGTCAGGACTTAGTACCCAATTCCACGAACCAGGACTTAGTGCCTAGGTTAACTAGGACTTTGGTTCACTTTGATACTCTTTTCTTGACTCACCCTTCCCTTGTTCAATGTATCACTGACTTAAGCATATTATCAAACATTGAAACACTTAGAGGAGGACATCACTGATGCATCTTGCACTAACACTATTATGCCCGAGGATGCTTGTATCATGCCAAGTAGGCTATGTGTATTAAACTCCAATCCTCGAGCCTCCTCTAGTTCCTAGGTAGGGGCTGCATAGATCATGGTCGGGTATCGGGCGCACCCAGCCTAGACCAAGCCTAAGTACTCCAGGCAACGGCAGCATCGCGAGACATTAGGGTTTTGGTTATTGGTTGGGTGTATGTAACACCCAGACCAAGCCTAAGTACCCCGGGCCTTCACAGAACCGTGAGGTATTAGGGTTTTGATTCTTGGTTGGGAGTCCGTAGCACCCCGACTAAGCCAAAGTACCCCGGGCATCCGCATGACCGTGAGGTATTAGGATTTTGATTCTTGGTTGGGAGCTCGTAGCACCCGGACCAAGCCTAAGTACACCGGGCATCTACAGCACCGCAAGGTATTAGGGTTTTGATTCTTGGTTGAGGGTTCGTAGCACCCATACCAAGCCTAAGTATCCCGGGCATCCGCAACATCGCAAGGTATTAGGGTTTTAATTCTTGGTTGGGGGTCCATAGTGTTGGTGCAATCTTTATTAGGTTAGGGTTGACCTAGTTAGACTAGGCTCGGGTGAGCTTATATCTGGTAAGCTTGGTAAGCTTAAGGTTGGATGTTTCGATGTTTGATAATGATGTTTGAATATCATATGATGTTTGAATATCGTATGATGTCAAGTGGGTCATGGTTGACTGGAGACTTGAATGAAAAGTCCTAGGGGGACTAGGCACACCTAGTGGGACTAAGTGAAGTCCAGGTGGATCGGGGAGATCGCACGCTGGCACGAGAAAAGTCTTAGGGGGACTAGGTGAAGTCTAGGTGGATCGGGGAGATTGCACGCTGGCACGAGAAAAGTCCTAGGGGGATTAGGCACACCTAGTGAGACTAGGTGAAGTCCAGGTGGATCGGGGAGATCGCACGCTGGCAAGGTGAAAGTCTACAGAGAGACTAGCCTGAACTCGAGGGTTAGGCGAACCCGGTTGGGAACTAGGTTAAGCCCTAGTTGGGAGCTATGGTAAAGAAGTCCTAACAGGTCAAGGTTGACAAAGGTTAGGCAAGGGATCAATCGATTGGGTAATCGATTGGGGCTAGTTTCTCGCGAACAGAAGCTTTCTTGATCGATTGGGTGATCGATTAAGGAAGATGTGAATCGATTAGCTGATCGATTGGGGGAAATGAGTTGCGAGAACAGAAAGTGGCTGAATCGATTGGAAAATCGATTCAGCCTTACCTTAATCGATTGGTCAATCAATTAAAGGGTTCGGTAATCGATCGGGCGATCGATTACCGCAGTATGACGTGAGAGCACAAAAAGGTGCTGAATCGATTTGACAATCAATTAAGGTTATTCTTAATCGATTGGTTAATCGATTAAGCTTCAAAAACTAGTCGTTGAACGGCTAAGTCTGACGTGGTAATCGATTGGGATCGATTGGGCAATCGATTAGGGAACCCTAGGCGTTGAGTATATAGAGTTTTCACGCAGGTTTGAAGCGGCATCACTCGTGCAGCTTCCTCCTCCTTCATCGCCATTTCATGTGAGTCCTTAGAGCTTAGTGCTGGTGCATTTCCAAGGATCAAGAGGCGATTCCAAGCTTGAAGATAGCAAGGAAAGCAAAGAGAGCTAAGTTGTGTAAATCTTGTAAGATTTCTTTTGTGTTTGCTTGGATTCTTGTTGTATCTCCTTGAAAGCTTGTAAGAGGTTTCTTCATCTCAAGAAGGAAATCTTTCATAGTGTAAGAGAGAGTAAGCAGAGTGGACCTTTGGATTAGTCACCTCAAGGAGGTGGATACCAAGTAAAATAGAGGTGTTAGCATTGCTCAAGTCTTCCACCGCAACAAATCATCAACAAGCAAAGATCGAAGCTAATCACCCCCCTCTAGCTCTCCTACCGGTCCTAACAAGTGGTATCAGAGCAAGGTTGCTCTTCTTTGGACTCATCGCCAAGAGAGCAAGAGCTAGAGGAAGAAGAAGAAGTTTGAATAAACCCTAATTTCAAGAAGCTATCATTAAGAGGGTTCAACTTCAAAAATGGAGTTTGGCTACGACACTCAGGCACCTCCACCATTTGACAATGCAAATTTTGATCTTTGGAAGTCCAAGATTGAAAATTTCTTCATGATGAAGATAGAGCAATGGTTTGCTTTAATGGAGGTTTTTGAAGCTCCAACAAGCACCAAAGGGAAGCTCGGACCAAAGATCGGAGCTAATCACCCCCCTCTAGCTCTCCTACCGGTCCTAACAAGTGCTATCAGAGCAAGGTTGCTCTTCTTTGGACTCATCACCAAGAGAGCAAGAGCTAGAGGAAGAAGAAGAAGTTTGAATAAACCCTAATTTCAAGAAGCTATCATTAAGAGGGTTCAACTTCAAAAATGGAGTTTGGCTACGACACCCAGGCACCTTCACCATTTGACAATGCAAATTTCGATCTTTGGAAGTCCAAGATTGAAAATTTCTTCATGATGAAGATAGAGCAATGGTTTGCTTTAATGGAGGGTTTTGAAGCTCCAACAAGCACCAAAAGGAAGCTTGGACCAAAGATCGGAGCTAATCACCCCCCTCTAGCTCTCCTACCGGTCCTAACAAGTGGTATCAGAGCAAGGTTGCTCTTCTTTGGACTCATCGCCAAGAGAGCAAGAGCTAGAGGAAGAAGAAGAAGTTTGAATAAACCCTAATTTCAAGAAGCTATCATTAAGAGGGTTCAACTTCAAAAATGGAGTTTGGCTACGACACCCAGGCACCTCCACCATTTGACAATGCAAATTTCGATCTTTGGAAGTCCAAGATTGAAAATTTCTTCATGATAAAGATAGAGCAATGGTTTGCTTTAATGGAGGTTTTTGAAGCTCCAACAAGCACCAAAGGGAAGCTCGGACCAAAGATTGGAGCTAATCACCCCCCTCTAGCTCTCCTACCGGTCCTAACAAGTGCTATCAGAGCAAGGTTGCTCTTCTTTGGACTCATCACCAAGAGAGCAAGAGCTAGAGGAAGAAGAAGAAGTTTGAATAAACCCTAATTTCAAGAAGCTATCATTAAGAGGGTTCAACTTCAAAAATGGAGTTTGGCTACGACACCCAGGCACCTCCACCATTTGACAATGCAAATTTCGGTCTTTGGAAGTCCAAAATTGAAATTTTCTTCATGATGAAGATAGAGCAATGGTTTGCTTTAATGGAGGGTTTTGAAGCTCCAACAAGCACCAAAGGGAAGCTCCTCAAGAAAAGCAAATGGAATGAGGAGCAAATCAAGAGATGCGAGGCCAACGACAAAGTGACCAAGTTATTGGTAAATCTATTGCTGAGCACCATCTTAGAAAAGATTGGAGAATTTAAAGATGCCAAAGAGCTTTGGAGCAAATTGACAAAGCTTCATGAAGATCCCTCCACTATACCAAATCAAGACAAATCCGAAGAGGGATATTCATCCAATGAAGAGGATTCGAAAGTTGAGAGTGTTGGATCGATAGAATACGATATAGCGGGGAGGGTGAATATCGTAAAACTGTTTCGGATTAGATTTAGAGAAATTACGCAGCGGAAATAAATAAACACAAACGCGAACACAAGGTTTTTTACTTGGTTCGGAGTGGCGGTCGGCTCCTACTCCAAGGCCCACGATCCTTGACCGTTTACTACGAGCAATACTATAATCACGCAAGTTATTACAAGAAGTTGTACAGTAATAGTGCAGTAAAAACAAAAATCTAACTCTTCGTTACCAACGCCCGGTGTGTATCGTTCTTCGGTGCTTAGGGTCGTCGGCGGCGCTAGAACCTCGAGATCAGAAGTTTCCGGAGCAGAGCGCTTGAGCGAAGAGTATTGAGGCGTTGAAAAACTGTGTTGTGAAGCCTTGGGGGTCGAGCCCCTTATATAGTGCACCTGGGGGTGCCCGGGACGTTGGGGGCGCCCTCCGCGTGTCACTCGATCCGCAAACCTCTCGGCCAGTCCTTATCCCTCCAGGATCGGGCTCTAGGTTTGACGAGGGTGCCCGGGACACAGGGGGCACCCCGGTTGACCCAATCTGCTAGCTTCTCGGCTGGATAAACTTTGGTTGCTTCGTTGGCTTGGACCCAGGGCGCCCGAGGCATCCGGGGTGCCCGGGAGCACGGGGGCGCCCGGGAGCTTGGGGGCGCCTGGCCCAGTGAGCTTCCGAAGCGTTACTTGCTCAGCTTGTCTTGCCTTCACCTTGGGGGCGCCCGGGACCTCCGGGGTGCCCTGCCTAGCTGCTGCCCCTCTTCTTTGGGACGTTCTGAGCTGCAGAAACTCGTTCCTTCGGTCCTGCATCCAGGGTTAGTACCAAACAAAACAAAGCAAAAAATGTTAATGAATTTTACAGTCGTAGCTGTCTTGGTTCTGACTTTGGGTCTCCAAAATGGAACCCTAGGTCGAACCGACGCCTACTGTTCCCTCGACGGGGAACGCGTCCTCACCTACTCCTCTCAGGAGAATTTACCTATTGCCAACCGGCTCCTCCGGTTGGACTTTTTCCCAGCAGTCCTTCGCCAGGTGCCTAGCAGCCCTTCGCCAGGTCATTAGTACCAAGCAGTCCTTCGCCCGGTGCCTAGCAGCCCTTCACCAGGTGTTTGTTTCCTGGCAGTCCTTCGCCAGGTGCCTAGCAGCCCTTCGCCAGGTCTTTATTTCCTGGCAATCCTTCGCCAGGTGCCTAGCAGCCCTTCGCTAGGACTTTGTTTCCTGCACACTTGAGTAACTTCGTTAGATCACAAATAGTACTTAACTTTGAATCCTTTGCCAATATCAAAACAAGGTTTGATATGGTGCTTCCTGCACCAACAGAGAGATGCTCAACATCCGAGGAGAAAATTCAAGAAGCTTCTACTTCAAGAATTGAGGGGGAGCAGAATTTGACATTGATGTCGAAACAAGAAAAGGCTTCAACATCATTTTTCGATGTCAATGAATAGGAAGAAAGTGCCACCCCTACAAGCAAATGTATAGAAATTTCAATTCGTAAAAATAAAAATCATATCATTTGTTTTGAGTGTAGGGAAAGAGAACACTATAAGAGTAAGTGTCCCAAAGTGGTCAAGAAGAAGGTGCAAGTGACACCCATGACCAAGGAGAAGCCAAAGCAGGTCGACCCTGTGACAAAGAAGGATAAGAAGCACATTGTGTGCTTCTCATGCAAACGAAAGGGACATTATCGAAATCAATGTCCAAAGGGGAAAGATCCAACCAAGGCAAAAAGGAGGAGCTCAAATCAAGGGGAGCCTCCAAGAACAAGACCAAGGTACCATTAGGTAATGGTACTTATTTTCATCATGATAATATGCATGTGAGAAATAATTATTATCATTTCAATGTTATTTATCATGAAAATAGGAGGTACGAAAAACCTAAGGAAAAATATAGAGTCTTCCATGCTAGGACTACCACATCTAAGGATAGGGAAGATTTTAGATCATTTAATGGTAGACCTACCCAAAACAAGGCCAAAAAGAAAAATCACCAAAGCAATCTTAGAAAACCAAGCCTTGAGAAAGTAATGATTGAAAATCAAGTTTTGAGGTCAAAACTTGAAACATTAGAAAAATCCCTCAAAAGAATAGAAAAATTTCTTAAGGGACCTAAGGATCAAAACCTAGATTTAGGAAATCAAGGACTCTCTAGGAGCAAGAAAGGTTTGGGATACAAACCTAAAACCAAGGATGATAGTACATCTTATCATAGAGTTCCATATAGGTATGAGACTCAATCTAGGTCAAGGAGTTAAGTTAAAGCCACAAGGGAAGTCATCCCTAGGGTTGACCAAGACAAGACCAACATGACTAAGGCTTCGGAGAAGCCTAGAAAAGTCATTAGGAAGGTATCAAGGGAAGCTATCCCTAATGAATACCTAGCACACCTAAGGAGCACTAATAGGTTTTGGGTTCCTAAAAGTGTGTTCGTCACACCCTAGATAGGTCTAGGGAGTGTCAACTCAAATTAAGAAGGGTAGTTAACCCAACCTTGATGAAGTTGGCACTTTGGGACATTTACGAGTTACTACCCTTGAAAATGAAGGAGTCATTTGTTTACTCTAGGAGGAGTAAAATTGTGACAAGCTATTTTTTTTAGATTGAACTAACTAAAGTTGGCACAACTAGGTTAGAATCCAAAGATATGTCAAGTTGGGGAGTTTCGACATTGTCTTGGAAATTAGGGGCAAAATTAGGATTATCAATGGCTTAGCAATGAGTTATTGATACTTAGATAGGAAATCTAGGGATTTTCTTTTGTGCTACTATCCCATGTTTTGTATGCCCAATCACATGTCATAACATCATGATTCATGATTCATATTTTATTATGAAAATATTACATGACATACATGCATCATCTAGTTATAATATTTTTTTAATTCTCATATGATGTATGTCATAGTCATTATCATGCATTAATTTAATTTTCATTGAAATTAAGGACATTGACATTAATTGACATTCTAGGTGAATGATCAAAGTTCATAATGTCTAGGTAGAAATGCATGAACCCTTAGTTTAGGGAGAACATGACTTTCACATCTCACCAAGACCATAAGTTGACTTGCGTGTATTTTGAGATACATTAGAAACAAGTGAGATATTAGGGTGATGAATGAAACTCAAGGTGTTGATTAATGTGCATCCTATTGAGTTTTAGGTTCGTCAAAACGTGAATATAAATGAACTCTAATCATTGGGAAAGCTAATGTACAAGTCATGTGCATTTAGCCCAAGGAACATGATTAGAAATTATTTTTGAAACTTATTTCAAAAATATCTTGGAAAACTTTGGTGAAGACAATCTTTTGATAGATCTCATCATTGATGAATTGGATACAAAATAGAGTGAAACATTGAAGTATTTCAATGGTTTCCATTTTTGTGTCAATCTTTGAAAAAGAGAGGTATTTTCATATAAAATTATTTTTCCTTGGTAGTATATGTCATAAATAATGTCTACACAAAATTTTGAGATTTTTTAAATTTTGTAGAATTATTTAGGAGTTTCTGAAATTCGGACTGAATTTGTTTTCAGAAATCAAAAATTCTCAATCGATCAGATGATCGATTAGGATAGTACCCAATCAATTAGGACAGTACCTAATCGATTGGAAGATTCTATCTGCGAGCATAGAAGCTCGCGTAATCGATCCGTTAATCAATTAAGGGTAGCCGTAATCGATCAGTTGATCGATTAAAGCATAGCTTAATCGATTGGTTCCCAGCACCAATCGTTTGGTAAGACTGAAACTATCTGTTTTCAGTCCGATAACCTAATTTTGAGTAACCTACCAATCCCTAGCCCCTTGAAATACTTTTATAAGTACATTTGGATAAATTTCTGTATGAAATCAAAAAGGGAGATGGTTTGGTGGAAACTATAGGGTTAAGGAGAGGTTTTGATTCAAGTTTTGAATCCCAACTTCTCATAACCTCAAGTTGAGATTTTCTAAAGTTTTATGAACTCAAAAATCATTGTTAGCGCAATGATAAAGGTTTATAGCATGTTTTGAGGGGGAGGTCTTCCTTAAAAGCATATGTTTGAATTATTTATTTTTGGGTAAGAGAAAGGATGAAGATTGGGAACCTTCATCAAGGTTGAGCATAGGTTTAAATGAAATGTATGAGACTTTCATTGGGCATGCCTTTGACCATATAGACTCTTGGGGCGAGTTTTTGATGTATGTCAAAGGGGGAGAAGGTTGAAAGGCTAATAGGGATTAGTCTTTCTCAAACATATTGTCAAACATCAAAAAGGGGAAGATTGTTGGTGCAATCGTTGTTAGGTCAGGGTTGACCTAGTTTGACTAGGCTCGGGTGAGCTTATGTCTGGTAAGCTTGGTAAGCTTAAGGTTGGATGTATCGATGTTTGATAATGTTGTTTGAATATCATATGATGTTTAAATATCGTATGATGTCAAGTGGGTCAAGGTCGACTGAAGACTGTTGGATCGAGAATAACGATAGAGGGGGGGTGAATATCGTAAAACGTTTTCGGATAAAAGATAAGAGAATACGCAGCAGAAAATTAAAACACAACGCAAAAACGCAAGCGGTTTTACTTGGTTCGGAGTCACGGTCGGCTCCTACTCCAAGGCCCACGGTCCTTGACCGTTTACTGCGAGCAATTCTATAATGCACAAAGTGTTTTACAGAGAATGGTACAGAAATTTTGCAGCAAAGGAAAACAGAGTTTCTCTTCGTGATCGACGCCTGGTATGGATCGTGCTTCGGTGCGTAAGGTCGTCGTCGGCGCTTCAATTTCGAGATGGAAGGCTTCTGGAGCAGAGCGCTTGAGTCGAAGAGTGTAGTAGCATTGGAAAGATGTGTTGAGAAGGCTTGGGGGTCGAGTCCTTTATATAGTGAACCTGGGGGCGCCCGGGACGTTGGGGGCGCCCTCCACGTGTCACCTGATCCGGTAAACTCTCGGTCAGCCATTATCCCTCCAGGATCGGGCTGAGGTTTGACCGGGGGTGCCCGGGTTGACTCGGTCCGCTAGCTTCTCGCTGGCTTGACTCTATCCGCTTCGTTGGCTTGAGCCCGGGGCGCCCGGAGCATCCGGGGCGCCCGGAGCATCCGGGGCGCCCGGAGCATCCGGGGCGCCCGGAGCATCCGGGGCGCCCGGGAGCACAGGGGCGCCCCCCCAGTGAGCTTCCGAAGCATTTTCTTGCTTAACTTGTTTTGCCTTGACCTTGGGGGCACCCGGGACACTGGGGGCGCCCTGCCCAGCTGCTTGCCCCTCTCCTTTAGGACGTTCTGAGCTGCAGAAACACATTCCTTCGGTCCTGCATCCAAGGTTAGTCCAAAACAACACAAAGCAATAAAATATTAGGTTTATACAGTCTTAGCTGTCTTGGTTCTGACTTTGGGTCTCCAAAATGGAGCCCTAGGTCGAACCGACGCCTACTGTTCCCTCGACGGGGAACGCGTCCTCACCTACTCCTCTCAGGAGAATTTACCTGTTGCCAACCGACTCCTCCGGTTGGACTTTTGCCCAGCAGTCCTTCGCCAAGTGCCTAGCTGTCCTTTGCCAGGTCTTCAGTACCAAGCAGTCCTTCGCCTGGTGCCTAGCAGTCCTTCCCCAGGTCTTCGTGACCAAGCCGTCCTTCGCCTAGTGCCTAGCAGTCCTTCACTAGGGCTTCAGTTCCAAGCAATCCTTCGCCTGGTGCCTAGTAGTCCTTCGCTAGGTCTTCGACTCCTAGCAGCCCTTCGCTGGGTCTTCGGTTCTAATGCCTAGCAGTCCTTTGCTAGGTGCCTAGCATCCCTTCGCTAGGACTTTGTTTCCTGGCAGTCCTTCGCCAGGTGCCTAGCAGCCCTTCGCTAGGACTTTTCCTGCACACTTGAGTAACATTGTTAGATCACCAATAATACTTAACTTTGAACCCTTTGCCAATATCAAAACAAGGTTCGATATGGTGCTTCCTGCACCAACAATCTCCCCCTTTTTGATTTATGGCAACACAATTCAAAGTTAAGAAAAAATTACAACAGTTTAAGCAAGAAGGTTAAGACCAATAAAACATAGCAATTCCGAACAGTATAAAGTCTAAAACCAATGCAATTTTTGAAAAAAAATTTCTCATACTCCCCCTGAATAATTGTGTTATAAAACAACAACTAACTTAACTCTTAACTTTGACCTTTCCTCCCCCTTTGACATATATCAAAAAACATTTATGGGTGAACAACATATCTAACAGGGATTTTTGAGTTTTTCTAAGTGCTTCATGTTTTTGACAAAGTGTTTTTCAAAAATAGAGTAAAAGCATTTTCACTAAAAAACTTTTTACACTTAGACAATTTTTTATTTTGAAAAGTTTTGCAAGCCTAAATTTTGTTAAACAAGTTTTACTTACAAGGCTTTGCAAAAAGAATTTAGGCGAAATTTTGAAGCCAAATTTTCCTAAAAAGAGTTTCAACTTTGAAAATTAGGACAAAATTTGTTTAAAAAATTTGTACACTTAAAAGAATTTGTTTGGAAACACTTTATGTATTTTGAAAAACAAAATCTTTAAGACAAGTTTTTTTTTCACCAAAAAAAACTTTCCTTAGAAACATTTGCCAAAATTTTCAACAAATTTTTGCTCAGAAAAAAAATTTTACTTAGAAAAAAACATGCACTTAAAATTTTTGAAACAATTAGAAATTTTTGAAGCACCTTTTGAAAAAGAGATAAAAATTAGACAAAATTTCCTTTCTCCCTTTCCTTTCTCTCCCCCTTAATGTGAAGTTCTTCTCCTTATATTTTAGAACAGTTCTAAGATAAACTTTCCTTGAAAAAGGGGGAAAAAAGGTTAAGGAAGAATTTTATTTTTAATTTCACTTTTTCTTGGCCATATATCAATAAAGAACTTTTGAAAAATATATTTTGAAAGAAGATTTAAAATTTGCGTATCAGAGTTTATGAGTCTTGAAAATATAAATATTTGAGCGAATCAGAGCTTTTGTATATTCTCATTGAGTCCATGCTTGACAAGCAACAGAAAAATCAATAAGTTTACTTGTTTTGAATATTTTGAAAAATGCAAATACTTTAAAAGATATTGAGCTTTTTGAAAGATGCAAGTACTTTTAAAATATCTGTATCTTTGAAAACTATAAGTCACTTTGAATGATATTATGCATTTAAGTAATTTTAAAATATTAAAGAAAATTACTTGACTTATCTTTTGAAAGTACTTATCAATAATATTGTTTTTAACACATAGTATTTTACTTGCTTTGGTTTCTTTTCCAGTCTGACATAATCCTAGGAAACCTTGTAGACTACAACGATATTTTTCTAAGTGTCCTGGAAATTCTTCAAACTCAAGTAAATATTATTTTCCATAAGTATTTAAAAAAAATGAAAGCATTTAAATAAACTCCCTTATGTTTTCAGATGGATTTAAATAATGCAGTACATGAAAACATATTATTTTGAAATTAGCAAATCCTTCAGTTTGACCTCTCCCTAAACTTGACCCAGTCCTAGGAAGCTTGTTGACCACAAGTACTCTTCCTCTGAGTCTTTAGGGTTGATTCAAACCACAGAAATTATTTAATAATTCAAAACAAATAATTGCAAAAAAAATCTTGTCAGAAAATCTTCTTTTGATTTAGACTTCCCCTAAATTTGACACATCCTAAGAGTCCTTATAGATCATGAAGTGGACCTTCCTCTATGTCTTTAGGGTTTATTAAAATCAAAAGAATAGTTTTGAATAACAGTATGGTAATATAATTTTAGAAAATTCAATTTGAAATGAAGATAATTTTAAAGCATAAGCCCCGTTTTCGAAAAATATTTTGAAATGGTAATATAGTGATTATTTGAAGGAATAGTATTTTTAAACTTTCTCTTTTAATTTGAACTCCCCCTAAATCTGACACAGTCCTAGGAGGCTTGTTGACCACAAGTTAATCCTCCTCTTAGTCTTAGGGTTTGTCAAAATTAAAGGAACAATTTTGAACATGCCTTTTCAGTATGATAATTTTCAAGGAGATAGATTTTTGAAAACACAATTTGGTATGATAGCACAGTTTTCGAAAACCATTTTGAAAAGATATTTTGAAAGAAAATTAAAAAGAATAAACCACTCCCCCTGTACCGTTTAACTCAATCTAATGTCCTAGGGGACTTCAGTGTATCCATGTTTGACTATGTTGACTAGGGTTGACTATGTTGATCAGGTTTGACTATGTTGACTTGGTTTTACCAATAATTGACCCAATCAAGTCCTAGATCTTAGTATTAATTCAATCAAGACTTAGTTTGATGAGTTAATTTTGAAAACAAATGAAATTCAATTTTTGAAAAATGTTGAGTGGAAAATATATGGAGTTAATTTAGAATTAATTTTAAAAAAAATTGAGTTGATTTTGAAAAAAGTATTGAACTATATAATTAGGTCCTAGACATCTCACCCAGTTCTAAGTGACAAGATAGGTTACCTTATCTGTTTTGTGAGATGCTTTACCAAAAATGAAAATTTTAAGTTTGAAAAAAACATGGTTAATTTTAAAAGGTTAAATTAATTTTTGAAAACAATTAGTTTTGAATTTATTTTGAAAAAGAATATTTGAATCTAAAATTAACTGAAAATTTGTGTTAGATTCGAATTTGACAAAGAGTAAACTAAATTTGAATTTCAAAAATTGACTTCCAGGTCTTGGCGAGGCACAAGGCCTTCTTTGGCCGTAGCCTTATTGGATCATCAACTCTTTCCTTGACAAAGCCTTTTAGTGAAATTTCATTTTCAAGGTTACTTTTTGAAAAATTCTGGTCTAACTAGCTTGGGTCTTGGATCGGTAGCTTCGGCTAGTTTCATCAGTCTAAAGAGACCAAGTAGTGTATACTTGACCTTATTAGAAAAGGCTTCCCTAACGTACTATCATCTCACCGCCACCCAATACTATGTTGTTCAAATTTCAGTTATTTGATTTAGTCCTTATACTAACCAATCCTAATTCTAAGAAAAAAAACAAGCAAACATGACAAAAAAAATGATCTAAGTTATATCATAATTAAAATAATAATCTGGGTTTTTAAAGTTAGCAAGGTTGTGAATTATGTTTTCTAACATATTAACCTTAACTAATTTGTATGAATTAATCATGCTATTCAAGGTAAATATTGGATTTTTAAATACTGTAAATTTACCTTTTGATTCCCGGTTGGGAATCTCCCCCTTGATTCTAGTCATCTCTCTTTTGCTTGATTGTTTCTTCGGCATTTTGTAGCGGTCGCGAGCCAACCAGACCAGTTTCCAAGGATCCCTTCCTTCGTCGTCAGATTCTGAGTCTGAGTCGGACTCAGGTACTGGTTGAGGGCTCTTTTGCATTTCTCTTGGAGTTTTCCCTGCAATGAAGATTATACCTTCCTCGACCACTGCAGTATCAGCTTGATTATTTAACCTTAATTCAAAAACAGATTCAAAATTAGTTACCGATTTTGTCCCAGAAAACTCGTCGTCTGATTCTTGTTCGATTTTGACGTCGGGTGTCGAGTCTGTCTTAGCTACTTGTGCTTGAGCAAAAAATGCAAAATCTTCTTGGATCTCAATATCGGAGCTCTCTTCGTGTAGATTGATTAGCTTTTCCCACATCTCTTTGGCACAGTTGAAGGATCCGACCCAATTCAATTCTTCATTGGTTAGGCCACATTGTAGGATTGCAGTAGCCCTTGCATCTGTCTCGATCTTCCTCAGAGTTGGTTCATCCAGTTTGTCTCAAGTGATCGATGTTCCATCTGTTGTGGGGAATGTGAACTCCGTTTGGATTATCAACCAAAGTTCCAGATTGGCCTTCAGGTGGGATTCCATTAGACTTCTCCAGGAGTTGAAATTTTCGCCAGAGAAGAGTGGTGGACGTGCACTGTTCCATTCTTACTTGGTCATTTAGTTTAATCTTGTACACAAGAGAAATAAAAAAAATGTACCAAGACTTGGTCTTGGATTAGTAGTGCGGGAAAAAATAGCCAAAAAAATATTGCACAAATTTCGAGGCAGAATAATAATAAAATAAAAAAATTTGAGACAAATTTTTAGAAAATGAATACTCTGATTGATGGTGAAAAAATAGGAGTTAATAGAGATGGCTCGAATTAAGATAACATGAATTTTGAAAAAAAATATTAAAATAATAATAAAAAAATTTATGACAAATTTTCACAAATTGATTGTTTTAACAATTCAGACTTATGATGAAGAAATGAGAATTCAAAATTGAAAAAGGCGTATGCATCAATCTCTATAGGTAAGAAAGAAGTGTAACACCATCAATCTCTATATAAAAAGAATCGAAGTATGCATCACAACCAATAAAATCAGCATTGGGTACCTCTATGCAATTTTCACAATTATTTTCCACAAAGGATGTATCAAGAATATCATCACAACAAGCAAACTCAACACTAGGTGTGTCCAAACATTCACCACAATGAACAGAATCAATTTTAGGTGCCTCTATAGGTTTTTCACAGTCAGCAATTACATGAGATGTATCACAACATGCTTCACATTCAACAAATTCAACATTAGGTTCCTCTATGAATTTTTTACAATCAAATTCTAAAAAAGATGTATCAATAAGTGTATCACAAACAATAAAATCAGTTTGAGGTACCTCCCTGAAATTTTCCAAAGGAAAAAGAGAAATACTTACCTGATCGTGCTGAAAAATACCTGGAGGTTCTACAAGAGTAGATGTATCCATAGCTTCCTCCTGGTCAAGAACAGGTTCCATCTCAGGCTCAAGTTCTGGTGGACATTCAATTAACTCAGGTGATTCTTGGGTTCTTGCTTCCACCATGCAAGTCCCTACACTTTCATTCTGATCCTCTGAATCTTCTGATGTATCAGTCAATATTGGTGGTCCCTGGCGCTCGGTGCAATCCCCTACACTTGTGAATTCATCTACAACACATGCTTCCTCAACCATTCCTGCAACAACCAAATTAGAAAAATTAGGATCATCAACAACTATATCATCACAAAATAAAAGTATAGAATGATCCTGTAAAGTTTCAGAATTGAATTCAAAACTATCACAAGCTCTGCTATCAATCTCCTCCAATGCCTCTAAACCAGTAGGAATGGGTGATTCTTGGGGCTCAGTGCAATCCCCTACACTCTCAATCCTATCCTCTGGATCTCCTGATACATCAACCAATGATGGTGGTCCCTGGGGCTCAGTGCAATCCCCTACACCTGTAGATTCATCTGCAACGCATTCTTTATCAACCATATCTGCAACAGCCATATTAGAAAAATTAGGACCATCAATAACAATATCATCACAAAATAAAAAATGAGAAGAGTCCTGTAGTGCTTCAGAATCAAATTCAAGGCTGTCACAAGCTTTACTATCAATCTCCTCCAATGCCTCTGTCTCTACTGCATCTTCAACCTTATCTGAGCTAAAATCTCCTCCTACTATGTCAAGTGAAACATCATCAGCCATAAACTCTGCCTCAACAACTTCATCTGAAATATCCATGCTAATGCTAGGAGGATCCTCTCCATGCCCCTCAGAATTAAAAGTGGCTTGAGAAGAATTGTCCTGATCTTTGGGCTTGTATTTGATTCACTTGATTAACCAATTGTCCAAGGCGTCTTTCACACTCTTTAAGATGAGAATAGAGTTGTTGGGGCTGATTATAAGGTTGAAAAGGTTGATCAATTTGCTGAAAATTATCTTGACAACTTGGTTGAAGTTTCTGAAAATTATGGTTCTGATAACTCTGATCCTAGAATTGAAAACTCTGAAATGGAGGCTGAAAATTCTGATCGTGTGGTGGAAAATATTGCTGTGAAGGTTGAAATCCACTCTGATTTTGACATTGGAAAGTCTGAAATGGTTGGAACCCCTGCTGAAAATTCTGACTTGGTTGAAAGGATAACTGATTTTGCTGAAATTGTGGCTGAAATTGATCATTTGGGTGCTGAAAATTCTGGGTAGGCTGCTGTAAATTATTATAGAGCTGTGAATGTTGTTGGAACCCTTGACAGACTTGCTAGTTTTGTTGAAATGGTTGAAAATTTTGCTGAAGATTTAAATTGCAACCTTGCTGAAAATTCTGGAATTGTGGTTGAAATTGCTGTGGTGGCTGATTAAAAGGTTGGTTCTGCTGAAAGTCAGAATAGGGCTGTTGGAAATCTTGATTTGGCTGCTGAAATTGTTGGAAAGACTGACTTGGCTGAAAATTTGAGTAGGACTGCTGAAAACTCTGAAATGGAGGTTGTCCTTGTTGTGAGGGCTGTTGTGAATTAAAATGATTCCCCCAACTCGAATTGCAAGTAGATGAATAACTGTTGGGTCTTTGTTGGAATTCCAATTGCTTCACCCAAAACTTTAACTCCAATAGTGCACTTTTGATCTCTGATTGTTCAGTTGAAAACATTTTGAACTGGCAGTCCTGTCACAAAACAAACAAAATGGCAGCAACCGTATACGAAAGATAAAGCAATCAAGAATAGAATCAAAGGATATAATTATCAAGCACCACTACATTCCCCGACAACGGCGCCAAATTTGATAACTATTTTAGTCGTGTCACGGTTTCAAATACAATTAAAATATCGAACTCCTCTAAACTAATGTCGCATAGAGTAACTCGAGTCGTCTCCCAACGAATGTAGTTGGTACATGGTAAATCTCAGGATCGTATGTTATTGCTTTTGGGTTTTGGATATGAAACTGGGGTTTGGATTTGAATGTTAATACTACGAAAAGAAATAGCAAAACAGGTATGAAATCTAGTTCTAATTAATAAAAGACAAAGAAGGTAAAGAAATCTAATTTAACCTAACTACAATTGCAGAAAAGAAAAGGACAACTTGAAATAAAGCATTAACGAAACTAGACATGTAGCAAAACCTACAGCATTAAAGAAATCTTATCTAACCTAACTTAATTGCATGTAAATGAAGACATGAAACTTAAAGCAATGAGAAAAGCAATACAAAATAAAAGCTAAGCAAGTAAGAAACATCACAATTGAAAATACTGTTCTAAGAGGCATTTAATCAAACACAAAATATGCATGCTAAAAATTGCTGCGAGTACGTGCCAATTGATATGGGAAGATCTATCCAATACAAGCATTTAACAATCAATCACAAACAACTCAAACATCAACACAATCAACACGTGAATAAAATCCAAGGTTCATATGGATCTTCGAAATCGCAATTTGCTTGAAGGAGCTGCTGTGAAATGAAAGTAGCAACCGAATTGGTAGCTGCCGAATCTTGCTGAAAGGGAGAATTTTTGTAAAGGAGAACTACTGCTGGGAAAGAAAACTGCTGCTAGGAATTGAAGCTGCTGATGAAGAATTTCTGCCAAATCTGATGAAGAAGAAATCTACTGGGAAGGAATGCTGGAAATGATCGGCTGTGAAGATAAACTGTGAAGAAATTGTGCCGGATCTAATCTGATGAAGAAAAAGTGGAAATAAATCTGCTGGGAAATGGATCGCCGGCGGTGAAGATCGACTAGGGCTCGGACCCCGGGCCCTAGCTTGTGGTCGGCGGCGAGATGGAGAGGTGGAAGACCGGCCGGCGGCGGTACGATGGTGAGGAGAGCCGCCGGCGGTGAGAGTGGAGAGCGTGAATCGAGTCGGGAACTCCCGACTCCTCGTCCGTGTCCTCTCTTCCTCGATTGGAGAAGATTAGATGTCCTCCCCCACTGGCTGCGTCTCGTGTCCAAGAAGATGAATCGAGCGGTTGAGATGGAGTCCGATCGGTGGGTTCGATCCAGCCTCAGCCCAGAGCTCAGCCCACTCACAGCTCATCCCAGTTGAGTTCGACCCAGCCAGTTGAGTTCGCTCAATGCCTTGGGTTCAGCCATATGATGATGGAAGCAATGGACGGCTGCGATCAATCTGGCTTCATCCAACGGTCGGATCTCTATAGATCTAAACCAAACTCCACAGATCCCAATCAATGGTCCTAATCTACCTGTCCCTACCTAGGATTAACCAGATCAATGGCGGATGGTCCAGATTTTCCTTTTTCTTGAATGGATGGTCTAGAACATCTTGAGCTTGATCCAACGGTCAGATTACTTCTGATTTGGCTGAAATTTTCAGATCTTGATCTATGGTCATGATTGATTCTATCTTGAACTTGGATTGACCAGAAGTTGACCGATGGCTCAGATCTAGCCGTTCTCTGGAATGGACGGCTCCTATTAATCCGATGCTTGATCCCTTTGATCTAGATCCACTGCTAACTCAAGTTTGACCCGATTTGATCTAGGTTCATGATCATTTGAAGCCTACAAAATGATATTCAAATTTAGTGCCAAAAATATCCCAAATATACAAAGATTTGAATTAAAAGCCAAAATAGAGGAAATATATGAAACCTAATACAATTGCAAACTTAAGCATATAAAATGTGGATCAAACATGGATTTTAGAGCTGAAAATAATCAACAAAATGGTGGTTATCAAAGATCGCACGCTGGCAAGGTCGAAGTCTACCGAGAGACTAGACCTAACTCGAGGGTTAGGCGAACCCGGTTGGGAACTAGTTTAAGCCCTAGTTGGGAGCTAGGCAAGGGAAATCCAAGTTGGTCAAAGGGTTGATCAGACACTTGGTAAAGAAGTCCTAATAGGTCAAGGTTGACAAAGGTTAGGCAAGGGATCAATCGATTGGGTAATCAATTGGGGTTGGTTTCTCGTGAACAAAAGCTTTCTTGATCGATTGGGTGATCGATTAAGGAAAGTGTGAATCGATTAGCTAATCGATTGGGGGAAATGAGTTGCGAGAACAGAAGGTAGCTGAATCGATTGGGCAATCGATTCAGCCTTCCCTTAATCAATTAGTCAATCGATTAAGGGGTTCAGTAATCGATCGGGCGATCGATTACCGCAGTATGACGCGAGAGCACAAAAAGGTGCTGAATCGATTCGATAATCGATTAAGCTAATGATTAAGCTTCAAAAAATAGCCGTTGAACGACTAAGTCTGACGTGGTAATTGATTGGGATCGCTTAGACAATCGATTAGGTAACCCTAGGCGTCGGGTATATAGGGTTTTCACGCAGGTTTGAAGCGACATCGGCTCGGCATCACTCGCGCAGCTTCCTCCTCCTTCATCGCCATTTCATGTGAGTCATTGGAGCTTAGTGCTGGTGCATTTCCAAGGATCAAGAGGTGATTCCAAGCTTGAAGATAGCAAGGAAAGCAAAGAGAGCTAAGTTGTGTAAATCTTATATGATTTTTTTTGTATTTGCTTGGATTCTAGTTGTATCTTCTTGAAAGCTTGTAAAAGGTTTCTTCACCTCAAGAAGGAAATCTTTCATAGTGTATGAGAGAGTGAGGAGAATGGACCTTTGGATTAGTCACCTCAAGGAGGTAGATACCAAGTAAAATAGAGGTGTTAGCATTGCTCAAGTCTTCCGCCGTAACAAATCATCAACGAGCAAAGATCGGAGCTAATCACCCCCCCCCCTCTAGCTCTCCTACCGGTCCTAACACGTAGCACCCAGACCAAGCCTAAGTACCTCGGGCATCCACAGCACCGCGAGGTATTAGAGTTTTGATTCTTAGTTAGCAGTCGGTAGCACCCCGACCAAGCCTAAGTACCCCAGGCATCCACAACATTGCGAGCTATTAGGGTTTTGATTCTTGGTTGGGAGTCCGTACCACCCGACCAAGCCTAAGTACCCCGGGCATCCGCAGCACCGCACGATTTTAGGGTTTTGATTCTTGGTTGGGATTCTTGGTTGGGTGTCCTCTTGGTCCTCTCGAGTACGCCGCTATCCAACGATAGTGATAGGGTGATTTGCCCTATCGGTTGTACTCGATACCTGGTGAGGCCGAACAGCGGGGTCATGACCGGCAGTAGTTCATCCTCGTCGATCTACATTTGGTCCAGCGCAGCCTTGTACAAGATGTTCATGGAACCTCCTGTATCCACGAAGATGCGCTTGGCCTCATAGTTGGCGATGCGGGCAAGGATCACCAAGGCGTCTTCATGGGGAGCTTCCACCTCTTTCATGTCATTGGGGCCGAACGAGATCGTAGGGTCACGATCCTGGCTCCAGCTCGTCCCAATTGCATAGTTCTCCAGACGCCGAGTGTTGGACTTCCTGGCCCGATGGGAATCTCCCCCAGTGGGTCCTCCGGAGATAACTCCCACATGTCCAGAGGGCGGGCCGCGTGCAGGGGCCTTGCCCTTCCGAGGGTCTCTTTCCAAGGAGGGAGACTTCCGGGGTGCTGGGCCCCGGCTCCTTCCCCTAGACCGAGATCGGGACCAGTGTCGGGTCTCGTTCTCTCCCGACTGCCTCCGTCTGGGAGAAAAGCTTCGCCGAGGGGAATTTCGGCGATACCTCGTCTTCTTCCGAGATTTGTGGTCTACCTCTTCTATCAATTTTTTCTTCAAAGCATGACACTCCTCGGCGAAGTGTGTCATACTGCCATGGAAACCGCAATACTTCATCAGTGGCTCCGGCTGCTCAGTGTCCACTATCTCGACCAGCTTTCGACTGCCACCCCACTGGTCCTTCCCTAGGTGAAGGCCTTTTCCTCGGGTTAGGGCCGGGGGTTCCCTCCTCTCGGACCGGGTAATGACCTGAGGGGGGACTCCGGCTGGATCCTTACGACGGGCTAACTGGACCTCCTCCACATTGACGTGTTTGACAGAGCGCCCACTACCAGAAAAGTGGTGCTTAGCGGCGAATTTTTAGCGGCGGTTTAGCAAACCACCACTATATTATGTGTTTTCCTGCGGTTTACATTAACCGTCGCAAATTAAATTATTTAGCGGCGGTTAATTTTTGAATCGCGGCGGTTTAATGATTCGCGGCGGTTTCATTTTTCCTTAACCGCTGCTAAGTGAAAAAAATGAAAAATTTGAATTAAGAGTTCAGATTTAAATCCCATCCCTTAACCAAATGGACGGTCAGATCTTCTCATCTGTTAATCACATCCATGAACGACTCAGATCCCACTACAAGAAAAAAGACCTATTGTGACATTTATTTTATGATACTTAATAGTTAATGTCATTATAAACTAATTATAATGACACTTATTAAAATAGATTAATTTTATAAATAAAATATCTGACTAAATATTTTATCATGACACATTTTATAAATGTCTTTATAAATCTAAAAGTTTTCTTACAGATTATTTTATTTAATTTGTTTAATTAAACCTTTTTCAACTTAATTAACCACGCGGATACTGCGCCAAACCTACTCCTTCTCCAACTTAACCGCGCGAACAACACCGCGAACCCTAATTAAATCACCTGCTCCTTCCTACGCGAACCCTAAATCGTAGCGCCAATACTCCAAATCACAGCGCCAATACTCCAAATCGCAGCTCGCAAACCTTAACGCGTCGTCCCTCCTTTTCATCTCCACCCTCACGCGCGAACCCTAATCTTTCTTTCTCCCTCGCTCCCTGCTCGATCGCCCCTCCACCTACGTGACTGCCTCCAACCAACGCACCTCCACCAGCGTGCCCTCACAGACCAAGTGAAGCAAGAATACCAAGGTGCTTGGAATTCACGGAGCGGAGCGAACAGGTAGCCTGCCGAGAAGGCTTTTCTTTTTCGGTATGCCGCTCCGGGTCAAGCCTGCCATCGAACCCCCATGCCTCAAAGGGTGAAGAAAAGACGGGGAGCTGATGGATCTAAATGTTCCGCCGGTGGGGTTTTCGACTCCCCCGCTACCGGATCGCCCCATAGGAGGTTGTTTCTACACATTCTTTGATCCATTTGAGGCAGTCTTTGCAAAAGCCCATCTGATTGAGGCAGTTGAAGAGGTAGCTATGATCCAATGTGTCATATGCTTTCCTCAGATCAACCTGAAGACACATTCTCTGAGGACCCCTGGCTCTATTGAACCCCCTGACTAGTTCATGAGACAGCACTGGTTAAAAAGGAGCGGAGTCTAATATGGCGCCTGCAACCGGAACAGAATCAACCAAAGAGCTATAAGGACGGTGGAGCTCCTAAAGAAAGATGAATAACAGAAAGAACTCTACCCCACTATCTACCCTGCTGAGGTAATTGAAATTTCCTCTTCCATCGTCTCATGATCTGATGCCCTAGGTTGCAACCAAATTTCTTCTTGATAAATTCACAAAGGTCATTGAATTTCTATTTGTAGATTTTCGGAAGTGTCAAATTCTATTTGTAGAGTTCTGTTTGTAGATTTCCTGAAGCAAGCGAGGATCGCGGGAGAGCTATTTGGGATGTTGAAGGTTTTCTTATTCTCTGTATATGTTGCAACCTATTTATCCTTGTGCATGGAATTATAAAAACTCTATTTCTAAACAAGCGAGGATCGCAGGGAATTATAAGTGAGTTCTAACCACCTAAAGGAGAAGACTAAACGCTACCAGCCTACCCCAGTTCCAGTGGTTATGTATAAATGGATTGCTAGGCATCATATTCACGTTTGGACTTGTTTTTATTGCATTAAGAAGCCGAAGTGCAAGGTCATGGAGTTATGGCACAGGCATGTCTAACATTTTCGTTTGTTTATGGAAGAAAATATTATGCAACATCTAACAGTGATGCTACTGTGAGAGAATACAGGGTGGTTTAGAAGTTTCATTGCTGACTATGGGGTTCCTTTTATGGTATTGCTATGGACAACAATGTCATATGCTGTCCCAAAGGAGGTTGAAACTGGACTTTCCAGGAGGATCTTTACCCCTCTACCGTGGGATCCTAAATCCTTGTCCCATTGGACCGTTGCTAAGGTGTTACAAATTTAATCATTTTTATTAATTGGCTAGCTGAGTTTAGATAGTTGGGGCTAATGCAGTTTGATGATGCATGATTTCATTATTGGAAAACATTGATTAGTTCTTTTGTCATGTTCTGTTGATTTGTTTTCTTATAACTTCATGAGAAAAGCTCATTATAGCTTCTAAATTACATCCTTGTGACTTAATTTAGTATCTCAACTTATTTCCTTTCTGATTGGTTTGTTGAATAATTTTGCAGGACTTGTTTTCTGTTCCTCCATTGTATATATTTGTTGCTATCATACCTGCTATTATGGTTGCCGGACTCTACTTCTTTGACCATAGTGTAGCTTCACAGTTGGCACAACCGAAGGAGTTTAATTTGAAAAGGTCTTCTGCTTATCATTATGACATTTTGGTCCTAGGTTTCATGGTATTAGCAATCAAAATAAATTCTATTTCATGAATTAAGAGAAATTTTAGTTATCATATTAATTTGAAAAGGTCTTCCGCTTCAGATGCAATCAGTTAGATGGTATTGATCTATTTAGTTTCTTCCTCAGTGGATTAATCTGCCATAAAATGCTTGTTAACAGTTTTGGTTCACAAAAATACAGAGCATTCAAGATGTATATTAAGGAGACAGTACAGACCAATTGATTTTTCTTTGCATATATTGGAGTTCACTCAGACTCCAAACTCCTAAAGCTCCTAAAATGATGGAGTGATTTGATTGGCATCATCTCTCTGTACTCTGTAGGCACATATTGTTGTGAGTCATCTTCCTTGTACTCGATTCTGGGCACTTCCCATCTATATGGTAGACATGATATTTGTTGATATTTGATTTAGTAACAACTATGCTGAAGCCAGGCTTTCTGCTGTATCCGAGCTTTGTGTAGTAAATGTAAATGGTGTTCTAGGTTGAAATACTCGGTGCCATCTCTGGAGCATCCTAATCTGAATGGCTTAGTACATATCATATGGGATCCATTAAGCACAGGCTTGCTTTATGAGATCAGCATTATAATTCTGAAAGTTCTTTTTTTAAGAGCTACTTTTATCAGGACAAGGGTTATTTGGTGTTTCAACCAATTTCAGTGTCCTTTTGTTTTGGCTTAGTGATGAAAGATGATGTGTTTGTGTTCGGGGAAATTCCACTGTACCTCAATTTCTCTAAAGTGTGACAACGGCCAAACAAGGATCTTGTAGAGCAGATATATGAAAGTTGGTGGAAGAGTTAGTCAATGCATTGACAGTTACTTGTTCATTATCATTTTGTTTTGAATAGTAATTTAAACATGCAATTGCTTTTAAGAGAGAATGGTAAGTTATTTCATCGTTGCTATATTCCATTGACCAAAAAACAGTCCGTGTTGAACTTTTAAGTTTGTAATATCTCTTTTTAACATTTAATTACTTATGCAGGACTAAGGCTACAGGAATTCAGAGAAAAGTTACCGATGTGAGCTCTATTCGTAAGGTAACTTTTTATGAACACAAATAGTTAATATAAATGTTATATGTTAATATAAATCCTTCCAGTTTAGTTTTTTATGCTTCTAATTTGTTTCCATACAACTGATCAGTTTCCATACCTCTCCCATGAACCAGTTTTTATGCATTATCATTTCCTTGCTGATTAATTTTGAAGAGATATAACTTGGTTTTCATTATTCATTCAGGTCAAATTTTTACTGATGTACATGGTTGGAAGTCAATACTATGCTACTCCTCAAGTACTTTGCAAGCATTACAGACTAGAAGCTGAAGTTTGAACTGCTGCTGGTATGTTATATATTTTTGTTGAGTGGTGTACCCCCATTTTGGTTTAGATTTCACTTCAAACATTTTTTGTTGTTAGTACTTTGTTTTTTGAGCATTTACTTTTGTAGACATTCATTTGAATGTATTTAACTACTAGCAATGAAAATTTTCCTTTAAGATTACACAAGTGTTTAACTTGTTTGTCCTTCAAATAAAATATTGAAAACAAAAACCAAATAAATATTTTCGGTTGAATTTGCCATTTGCGGCGATTTCAAAATCGCCAGTAATTATTTACGGTGGTGTTGCAGCAGTTTTAAAACAGTCGGTAATTTGATTTGTGGCGGTTTCAAAACCACCGGTAAATCATTTACCGACGGCTTTGAACCTTTTCTAGTGGTTTTTTTGTGGCGGTTCAAACCGCCACTAAATCAGGTAATTTGGAAACAACCATTAATTTTGCGGCGGTTTTAATATTGCAAAAACTGCCGCAAAAAATTCATCAACCTAAATCGAGTGATAGTTTTATCGGCGGTTAAAACCGTCGCTATGGAACCGCCACAAAATAACCGCCAAGAGAACCGTCGGAAAACGTATTATGGCGGCGATTATTCCAGCGGTTCAATCAAACCACCGCTAAATTGTTTAAGGACGCCGTTATCGGCGACGGTTTTGTAAACCGCCGGTAAAACATTTACCGTCGTTTCCAAACCGCCGTAAATCTCAACAAAAACCGCCGCAAAGTACCTTTTTTTTTGTAGTGGCCCTAGCAAGTCGTCAAAATTGGTGGGTGGCTTCTTCACCAGAGATCTGAAGAAATCCCCCTCCGCAAGCCCCTAAGTTCAGGCACTGACGAGGATCTCCGACGTCGCTGTTGGCACATCCTGTGCCACCCGGTTGAACCGCTGGATGTACTCCTTGAGCGATTTCTTCGGCTTTTGTTTGAGAGCAAACAAGTTTAATGCCGTCTTCTAATAGTGACGGCTGCTGGCAAAGTGGTGGAGGAAGGCGGTCCTGAACTCCATGAAGAAGTTGATAGAACCCGGGGTAGCCTCTGGAACCATCGTTGGGTCGCTCCGGATAGAGTATTCAAGAACACCCGGTATTTTACCCAATCGGTGTACTGGTGGAGGAGTGCCGCATTTTCAAACTTGTAGACATGATCCTCCGGATCTGCCTTCCCGTCATATTCGACAATCCCTTATCTACGAAACTGCTTCGGCATGGGGTGTTCCACAATCTCTGACGAGAAGGGAGTGAAGGGAGCCTTAGGGGAGGACTTAAGTTTCTCTATCTTCCCCTGCCCCTCTTCATGTCTCAGTGTGCTAGAGGCTACCGAGTTGACCTTCTCAACATCTCCGGGGGAGTCTCGTCAGGATCCAAGGGCTGCACCGACGCGTCACCCCGGTGGCGTGATGGATCTTCGTGGTTGAAGATGCGAGATGGAGACTCTAGGGATCTCCTCCCGCATAGGAACACCTCGCTGTGAGGTGGCGTGCTCGATTTGGTGCTGTTTGAGCGCCTCTTTGACGGCGTTGGCCTCCAAGCGATCCAGTTATTCTTTTGTCGATAATGGGTTGTCCCACCGGCTCTGCCATCGGTGCTCCTTCTGGTGCTTTACTGGTTTCCCACAGACGACACTAAACTTGTTCCGGAAGATATCGACGTCGACGACCAGTCACCAGGGTTCAACTCGCACGGATGCTGACGCTAGAGGAGGAATTCTACATCATGCGAGATTAACACGAGCGTTAGGGGAACACGCCGGAGGTTGTCCGGCGGAACCCACTCCGACACTCAAGTCAGTGCCCCGATGGAGAGGATGAAAAGAAGACAAGACAATATGTGAGTAGTAGAGAATGCGTAACCCCTTTACGAGAGGGGTTGTAGTACCTTTTATACCTGCGACGACTGCCTTCGTGTGTCCCCATGATCCGTGTCACGTCCCCCCGTTCGTCGGTTACCGGATAATCTTTGAAACGGTCTACGCCGTCATTAAATTCGACCCGTTGCAACATTTAGGGGTCATGATAAATCCGTGATAGTGGGGATGATTATTCGCAGATCCGAGAAAAATGGGAGACCGTTACTTGAGGTCGAATGTTTCTTGAGCTCTGCTCTCCCGAGGTGATCTCAGGGTCTTCTGGCCCGGGGGGTCCCGGGCACTCCGCTTCCTCGATATGGTCTCGGGGCCCGGCTTCTCGGGGTGATCCCGGGAGGGGTTTTCTGATCTGATCTCCGGGCCGTGTTTACCGCCCCGGGAGGGGGGCCGGGGGATTCCCTTCCCGACAGGGTCTCAGGAGCTCTGAAAAAAAAATCGCTCAAGCTCGTCATATTTTATCACCCAGCTTATTCAATTCACGTGTTCGCCCCGGATTATTCAACCCAATCAATAGATAATAATGATCTAACAAAACCACTAGGTAGCTCGGGACGCTAAGTGTGTCTTGCTGATTTGGAATCGGCCAGATAATAATGACGTTTTGAGTATTTAGGACCAGCAAAAAAAAAATGATTAGGACGACTTTTGATATTAAATAAAATTAGAACAAACTTTGACAATTATATATAAAATATTATTATATTATAAATATTATTTATCAATTTAATCAAAATAAATATTTTGAGGAGATCAAAATCATTTTAAAATAATTATAGAAGCTACACCGTTATAGAAATTATTAAATAACTGTTGCACATTACATGATTATAGTGAAATCCTAAATTTTAAAATATGTATATTTTAAATTCTAAATCTTAAATATTATTATATGAAAATAATTTTTACCAATTTAATTAAAATTAATTAAATTTTGTCAAAATCATCTTAAATGAGTCAAAAATCATTTAAAAATATACTAAATATCTAAATCCTAAATTTTAAATCCTAAAAATCTTAAATCTTAAATTTTAAATCATAAATTTTAAGAAAACTCCCCAACATCAAACTTGGCTTTGCATGCACTCCCCAACCGAAAATATCTTTGCATGCACTCCCTGATGGGATTGACAAGACAGTTTTGTGTGTTATTTTTTTTTATCAGTATAAAAGAGTAAAACTTCAGTATAAATCGTAAAGATTTGAGTATAAATTGCTTGAGATTGAGTACTAATTTAAAAAATTTGAGTACTATTTAAAAAAATTTGAGTATACATTGTTTCAGTATATAGTAAAAATTTTAGTATATATTATCAAAATTTAAGTATGAATTGATTTAGATTGAGTATTATTTGAAAAAATTTGAGTATAAATTTTAGAAATTTGCGTATGTGAGGTTGCATCTACCACATCAAGATTTTCACATAAGGGGTCACCGAAATTTTATACTCAAATTTCTTAAATTAATACTCAATCTCAAACAATTTATACTCAAATCTTTATAATGTATACTGAGTTTTCAATCTTTTATACTCACCACATCAAGATTTTCACATGAGGGGTCATCGAAATTTTGTACTCAAATTTCTTAAATTAGTACTAAATCTCAAACAATTTATACTCAAATCTTTATAATGTATACTGAGTTTTCACTCTTTTATACTCAATTCATCAGGGAGTGAATGCAAAAAATTTATCAAATAGGGAGTGCATGCAAAGGCTAGTTTGGGATTGGGGAGTTTTTTCCAATTAACACAAATTTTTAAATCCGAAACTATTATATCATAATATTCTTTTTCAACTTTATCAAAATTATTTTAAAATGATTGAATTATTTTAAATCCATCAAAATCACTTAAAAACAATGATAAAAGCTATTAAAATAAGTTATAAGTAAATTCTAGATCTTAAATTATTATATTAAAATATTCTTTATCAAATTGATAAAAATATTTAAATTTCATAAAATTATTTTAAAATAATTATAAAAGCTACTAAATAACTATTATACAATTATAAAAACTATTAAATAATTATTACAATATTATACAAGTATTGTATTAAATGATATATGCTATAACAACTCTCGAATAATTATTACGTATTATAATAGTTAATCGTAATGGTTACAAGAACCTTAAAAAATAAAAGTATTCTTGAAATAATAAAACACCCTTTTAATTTATTTATAGAAAACATCCTTTTTCATGATTTATATAATTTGTTTGATTTTTTGCTTCTCGTTGCAAAACAAATGAGGGGGGCAAAAATTTAACTATCCCGGATTAATTTTTATGGTCAGTCAAGTTATATTTTGTAGTGTTTCATTCTTGTGTTTAAATACGGAAGAACTTATAAATATTAGAAGTCGAGTGAAAGATATAATAAATGAGAAAAATAATATAGAAAAGGGAGCCAACGAATTGGATACATCTGATCTGAGGGATGAGAAATTATAGAAGTATATACCAGTGAATGAGAAGGATGTACGTGATATCCAAAGGATAAGAAACCGGGTGGGAAGTCCATTCGAGGACAAAGTTGGAGTTAGCTTTAGGTGAATTCAATTTCAGACAGCTAGAGAATCACTCAAGCAAGCGGAGTGCAAAAAGGTCAACTCAGAGGCTGACCTTGAAGACCCGAGACGCTTCAGTTTTGACTGAGAGCGCTCGGATGTAGAAGTTGGAGCTCCTGCCAAAAGGCATGAGGGCGTCTCAGTTTTGACTGATGACGCCTTAGTTTGTAACTAAGACACCCTCGGTCAGAACCAGGACGCCTTAAATTGAACCAATAGTCGTTTAGGCAAACAGTTACTATTATTGCGTAGATAAAACTTATTCATCCATAACATCCTCAGTCGCATCTTAGGTACCCTAAATACCACGTCAGCAAATGGTCATTTTGATCGTTGGGCTATAAATAACCTCCTAGAGCTAGGATTAAAAGACAACAACTTATACTCATTCTTTATCACTACCCCAAGGCCTATGTTTGCTCGAAAATCGAGCAACATCTTCCGTGTACGGCCGACAATCTGAAACCTATACACATACATCTCAACACATATATAACACAATCACACTTTGCTGGCATTCACATAATCACAACAATAAGAAATAAAGATAAATAATCACGCAGTTAAATAATATGATTGATAAATAATAAAGATAATAAATAAATCTTCGTAAACTAAATGCAGCAAATCAAAAGTCCAATAAAAATAAATGAATACACGTTCATAGAAAAATCAAATATAATCTGTAATGAAAACAAAACTAAAGCGACATCAATACAATAAGATTACTATAAAAATACGAAAATGATAAAAATACTCAAGCAGGGGACTGACAAGTGGATCCTCTCCTAGTGACATGAGATATAACTATCAACTACCTGAAACAAAAGAAAAAGACGAGGGGTGGTGAGTCCGGACGGACTCAGCGGGTATAAGAATAGATAAATGTGTAGTATATAAAAAGGATACAATAAGCATATAGAATCAAAGATATATCATCTCTGAAATAAAGAACATAAATCAAATGCATCTGTACGAATAAACATACCTAAAAAATCAATATAATACACAGGAGCATGATCAAAAATCCCCATAATACCTTAAAAGACTGCTAGTACTACTGAGCAGATCCAAATCATATAATAAATATAAATTATAACCGAATATGCATGTCAATCAAATAGAGCAATTATAACCCAATCAAATGTAGCAAACACAAACAAATACAAGATGCATCGTATGCACATGATGCAATGACATGTTCTGTATACACACCAACTACCGCTACATTGGGTAAGTCAGGTAGACAAGATACAAACGCCAAAAACCTATGGCTATGCAAAGAAGTCATAATACTTGTGGCTATGGATGAAAATCCGTAATAGCTGTGGTTATAAAATCCCAAAAATATTTGTGGAGACTCCTAACACCTGAGGATTATCAACTGTTTGCACACAACTCTAACTGAGCGTGGCACAACAGGAAATATGACCGAAGATCCATCTCAACCATAAGTGGGTCAGTGGTTGTCAGCAACAAAACAATGCTATGGTGCATGCCACTGATACGCACAACCTCAATCAAACCAAAACATGCAATTAATATGATACACATGCATTCAATCAATACCAAAACATGTAACTAATCTATTGGATATGATATATCTAATGCTAACCAAATCTTAGATATGTCAAATGATAGCTCTACAGTATACATGTACAAGCGGTACTCTTTATATCAAAAACCAAGAGTTTGAGACTGTATAACTGAACATTTTGGATTACTATTCAAAGATCAAGCAAGAATAAGTATCAAACAGGAAAAATAAGCAGAATAGATTTAAGGTAAATCAACCTACTCAGATAATAAATAAGCATGCATTTAAAGGTAAACGATTCTATAAAATCAAGTAAAGAGCTCACATAATCTGAATCCAAGAAAGAACCCCCAACGTCCAGAAGTCCACAACGAATCAATTAGGTCAATGTACTGTATCATAGGACAAAATTTAACTGCATATACAATTAAATAATTGGCTAAACTATAATTAAACAAAAATTAGGATATGTCCTAATTATAATATCTTTTTAATTAATTCCTAATTAATATTCAACTCCTACCTAATCTCTGTTGGAACCTTGACGTACGGCTAGAGGGGGGTGAATAGCTGATCACCTACTTCGATCTCGATTTTCTTCCTATAATGTTAGCATGCGCAAGAGAAAATACTAATAACACGAGTAAACAAACGCTAACACAAACCGTTTACGTGGTTCGGAGATATGGCTCCTACTCCACGGCTGTCTGTAAGGTGGACGATCCCGATCCGTCGGTGGATGAGTCCCCGGAAGACCTCCGACTAGCTCTTGTCGCTCCGTGTGGGTGGAG
The DNA here is from genome assembly GCA_024364735.1 of Boesenbergia rotunda. Classification (NCBI taxonomy): domain Eukaryota; kingdom Viridiplantae; phylum Streptophyta; class Magnoliopsida; order Zingiberales; family Zingiberaceae; genus Boesenbergia; species Boesenbergia rotunda. Next base: position 45,082 of record JAGFNQ010001942.1, on the reverse strand, counting down.
AAATCTCGCCACAATCCCTCGACAATACCTGAGTACTAGAAGACTACTAATAAGCTCTAACCAAGCTTATTTCGTCAAGAACTCTCAGCCAAAATCGAGGTCTCTTAAATAGAGCTCTTGGCTGAAATGACCGTTACCAGTCAACTGGTGCTATCACCAATCGACTGGTCCACTTGAATTCAAATGCCACAGCCCGACGCTTTGAATTCTAGTCAGCATCAGTCGACTGATCATAGGATCAGTCGACTGATCTTTCTGTACTCTTCATCAGTCGACTGATCCAAGCATCAGTCAACTGCCACCTAAGGTTTCCCTTCCCGAGTACAATTCTCTCTGCACTCGAATCCTCACGACTTAGCTGACTCTTCATCTAGCAGTCTCGACCTGTTGCCTTCAAGCCCTCTTCGATTTCGGCTCTCGTCCCTCGGATGTATGCAAGCCCACGGCTCGTCTCCCATGTCATCCTTTGCATATACCTCGAAGTGCGCTTCCCTCGACTCATCGTTCCTGCTTTGTCCACGGTCCCTCGGATGTATACAAGCCCACGGCTTGTCTCCTCACACCATCCTTCACCGGACCCGGAGACGTCCAACTAAGTCTATGTGTATCCTACAAACCTGCACACTCAAATACACATATCAAAATACAAGGGTGAACCTAACTTAAACCCTTTGCCTAAACATCAAAACACATGGTCACTCCGGACCATAGATTGCTCCAACAATCTCCCCCTTTTTAATGTTTGGTAATACGTTTAAGTTAGGGAAAACAAATAGCAAATACAATGCTAATAACCATTTGGACTTACGTTGCCAAGGCTTCACCTTGGACTCATACCGTCAATGCGTATGCAATGCAAACATGCATGGATCATATCACAAAGCATCCCCACACCTAATCCTCCCCAAGAGTTAGGATTTTTACCAAATCAAACTTTTTAAAACCTCTCCAAGGCTCCCCCTACATTAGTCTTACAAAGGCTTTTCAAGAACTTCTCCAAGGTTCCCCTTTTGCCAACAAATGAGCAATAATGCTCCCCCTTTACCTAAGCTCCCCCTTGACCTAGGATTTCTTGCAAAGGCGTGTTTGGTTTCCTACTTTAACCCAATACTTCTCCCCATTTGTCATACATCAAAAGGACTCCAATAATTTCCCTCTTATTAGATCCTTTAACCGATAACGATCATAAACAAAGTGTATTAACCCCCCTATAAGATTATACACTTGTTTTATATTATTACGACACTTTTCGATTGCCGAAAAATAATTTCAGCCTATATTAGTCTACTGCCCTCTGAACCAGTCGACTGGTACCCTGAAAACTCTATTTTCAATATTTCTGACCCAATTTCATAAATACACCAAAAAATCCACAAATCTCCAAAAAATTTTAAATTTTGTGGAGAGGTTTGTGGTAGTCATATCTACTTAGGAAAAATACATTTTAAAATGTATCTATCACCCATCCCAAGATTGACACAAAATTCAAAACTATCTAAATGGTTCAATTGAACCTTGACCTAAAGTCCTAGTTTTGACCTCCTCTTGATGTCTCTGCCCATACCAAATCACAATGTATCCCTAGCATTGGTTTACATGACATCTACACATCAAAAATCAACTTCGATGTTATATGACTCCCAATGTCATATTTTATGCATGATACTCAAATTCAATGCGTCAAATCCCCTACGATTGAGACTTCAAATCCGTCTCCAACTCCTTTGGCACACTCCATGACCCTTCTAGACTTCCGAGAGAAATCCTCCCGGGATCCATAGACCATGGGTCCCAACTTGGCTCCTAGAGCTCCACCTTGAGCTCTTAGCCTTAGCCATCTCCCTAGGTGACTCAACAAACACTAAGCCACACCGGTGTACCTCCGGTGAGTCTTGGCCTACAACCTTAACTTCCTTAACTTTGGGCACCTTATCCTTGGTTAAGCATTTCTTCCCTTTAACTTTGGACAACTTATCCTTAGTGAAGGTAGTTTTACCCTTAAATGACACTCCCTTGCATTCTTGGACTTCTCCTCATTGCCATAGTTATATGCTACCTTAGCATATTTCTTTTCATTGGTATCGGAGAACTTAGATCGGTATCCTAAACTCGATCTATCATTGTTGGGTTTTTGACTTCCCAACATCATACCTAAACCCCTAGATCCAATAGTAAATTTATCTAGGGGTTTCTCTAATTTATCAAGTTTTGCCCTTAAAGCTTGATTTTTCCTCACTAGGGTTTCAAACCTAGAATCAATATGCCCACCTTGGACATTCCTAGACCTACCCACCTTCCTAGACATATGTCTTTCCTTTTTGGGATTAATGTCTTGGTCCTTAGGTCTAAAGGTTCTTGGTTTATCATGATGCATAAACTCCCTAGGGTTTCGATATGCAACATTAACCCTATTTTTATAATGATATCTAAATCCATGATTATTCTTAATGAGCATATAAGAATTTGAAATTGGATTTAATTTTAAATAAGGGTTTACCTTCCCTTTTACCATTGAAGCTCCCCCTTGACTTGAGCTCCTCCCCTTTTCCAATTTCTTCAAGTACGCCAATTTCTTGATTTCTCCTTTCTTTGGGCACTTGGTGTGGTAGTGTCCATGCTCACCACACGTGAAGCAAATTATATGATTCTTCTCCTTCTTTTCCCTACAACCCATGTTAGTTTTCGAAGAAATTAACTTGAGTTTAGGGTTTACCTCCTTTTTCTTACCTAATGGACACTTGTCCTTGTAGTGTCCCTTTTGATTGCACCTAAAGCAAATTATGTGTTCCTTTGCCTTTGCTTTGGTGGAGGTGGAGACTTCTTCTTGCTCCGGTCTTGAGGATGGTCTTTCCTCCCCGTCAATCCTTGACGTGGAGACTTCTCCTATTTCTTCCTCACTTGAGGATGTGGACGATTCTACTTTCTCCTCCTCTTCAGATGTTGAACTTGATTCAACCTCCGATTGGTCCTTCTCCTTCTCCTTCTCCTTCTCCTTCTCTTGGACCAATGACCTCTTTTTCTTGGGCTCCTCTTCTCCTTGTCCTTGTATCAAATTTTCCTGTAGAGCTATCACCTCTCTCCATAGCTCATATGCATTCTTGTATTCTCCTACATTTGACATAATATATGGAGGCAATAAATTTAATACAATTCTAGTTACCTCCTTATCCGCCTCCGCTTTCTCTGTTTGATCCTTGGTCCAATACCGAGGTCGAAGGCGTTTTCCCTTCTTGTTCATTGGAGCTTCAAATGGAACCTCCAATGCGGTCTAATGGTCCCAATCCATTTGGAACCACGTCTCCAACCGCTTCCTCCAATAATCGAAGTCATCTCGATTGTATGGAGGTGGAATCCGAATATCCTATCCTAACGGTCCTTCTGAGTCCATCTTCCTCTAGTTCTTTTGCTCTCCCGACGGTTAGTCCGTAGATGAGCGAACCTTGCTCTGATACCACTTGTTGGGACCTTGGCGTAAGGCTAGAGGGGCGTGAATAGCCAATCACCCACTTCGATCTCGATTTTCTTCCTACAATGTTAGCGTGCGCAAGCGGAAATACTAATAACACGAGTAAACAAACACTAACACAAACCGTTTACGTGGTTCGAAGATAAGGCTCCTACTCCACGACTGTCTGTAAGGTGGACAATCCCGATCTGTCAGTGGATGAGTCCCCGGAAGACCTCCGGCCAGCTCTTGTCGCTCCTTGTGGGTGGAGAAACCTCGCCACAATCTCTCGACAATACCTGAGCACTAGAAGACTACTAATAAGCTCTAACCAAGCTTATATCGTCAAAAACTCTCAGCCAAACCGAGCTCTCTTAAATAGAGCTCTTGGCTGAAATAACCGTTACCAGTCGACTGGTTCACTTGAATTCGAATGCCACAACCCGACGTTTCGAATTCTAGTCAGCATCAGTCGACTGATCATAGGATCAGTCGACTGATCTTTATGTGCTCTTCATCAGTCAACTGATCCAAGCATCAGTCGACTGCCACCTAAAGTTTTCCTTCTTGAGTACAATTCTCTCAGCACTCAAACCCTAGGATTTCCCTTCCCGAGTATAATTCTCTCAGCACTTGAATCCTCACGACTTAGCTGACTCTTCATCCAGCAGCCTCGACATGTTGCCTTCAAGCCCTCTTCGACTTCAGCTCTCATCCCTTGGATGCATGCAAGCCCACGACTCGTCTCCCATGTCATCATTCGTGTATGCCTCGAAGTGAGCTTCCCTCGGCTCATCATCCCTGCTTTGTCCACGGTCCCTCAGATGCATATAAACCCACGGCTTGTCTCCTCACACCATCCTTCACCGGACCCGAAGACGTCAAACTAAGTCTGTATTGCAAACCTGCACACTCAAATACACATATCAAAACACAAGGGTGAACCTAACTTAAACTCTTTGCTCAAACATCAAAATACATGGTCACTCCGGACCATAGATTGCTTCAACAATCTTGAATTTCAATCCCAAAGCCAAATGGAGCACACGACAATAACAACAAAACCTCAAAGCTATGCTACCAACAGGGAATCTCATTTAACAACCCTAACTTTCTCTCTACATATCCCTGATCCAATCCCCATACCAACAACTTCTACACCAATTCTGTCATTGTTCATAGTAGTGTGCACAACAAGGAGAAACCAAAACTCACATCACGACATCCAAGAATTCACAACAGAGAAGGAAGAATCATCCCAACTCCAACATAGATCTTAACACTACGTGATCCAAACACAACACTTAAGAGTTTCATATAGTAGGAAAATAAATGATCAAGCTAACAAAACCAATTCACAAGGTATGCCAAAACTGATCAAATTAACTCATACTGCATCCATACACCTCGTGACAACTCAATTAAATTTAGCAATATTCAAGGGAAACCAAACTTTTGACATTGCAAACAAACCTTTAGCAACTACCCAATCCCAAAACTAAGAACCAAAGTGAAAACAGTTTTTACCAAATCCAAATCTGAGACCTATACATACTGTATTTGAATACTAAAACAAAACCAAGGCAGCAACTTCGGCTCCGAAACTCCACTGATCAGAAAACGAAATCCAAAACCAATTCATCCATGAACCTCACATAATCCAAGTATCACGCTATATCACTGCTCATCAAAACCAAATTGTCTCTAACAACATCTAACCCAATTAAAACAATAGACCGGAAATTAACTAATTAATACAAACTGTACACAATTCTCAAAACAAAACAACACAACCATCCTCACTAATATTGGCCGCCCAAATTGATGCGATCGAAAGGACCAGGTAGACCACGACAATCTTGATCCGGCAATATTGATCCGCGATCCTCAACACTGATTCCCCCTCCTCACCGGAAACAAGCAATGATCAAAACCTTTACCCGGAATTGGTGTGTGTGGTAGCTGTCAGCTCTGACGAAGGGCAGGGGTCGTTGGAGACTGGTGTCGTCGTTTGCGTGGAGAAGATGAAGAGAAGGAAGAAGATCGCGTGGCTACTGCGTGGGCTTGGATCGAGGGTGTGGAGACAGCGCGGGGTGGAGGGGGCAGAGTCGGCGGTGTTCGGGGTTGGTTGCAACAAGGAGGAAGAGGAGAAGAAGAGTGGGGAGTCAGTGGAAGGTTAGGGCATGAGTTATGGCACTGGAGAAGCAAATATATATATATATATATATATATATCAAAAATTAAATTTTTCTTCGGATAATTTGAAACTAGTCTATCTTGCGCCCATTTATCTCTATAAATATTTCTAAAAAATTTCGAGAAAAAAATTTCAAAATTTTTTATAAGGTTATTTTCATTTTCAACCCTTATTTATGGTATTTTATTTGCCGTATTTTATATTCTTCCTAGTCTTTTTTTGAGCTATCAATGTCTGTAAGAGACTTCTCTGCCTTGAACAAAGGAGTATCTTAATAGAGCTTTTTCAACGCCTTGGATTAGAAACTTTCTCGATTGTTACCAAATAAAATTTGAAGTCTCTTTCTTTTTTAGTTGTTTATAATTAATTTAATTACTTAATTAATTGTGCATTCTTGCTAAGCAAAAGCAAGAGATATTTTCTAACTTTAATTGTAGGACTATTCACCCCTCTAGCCGGCCTTACTGGGACCTACAAGTGGTTTCAGAGCCAGACTCACTTTTGAAGGACTAACAGCTAGATAAAGTAACAAGACAATGGCTGGACCGAGTATCTATCCACCAAAGTTCGAGGGAGAGTTCTCGATGAGGAAATACCAGATAGAGATATTTTTTAAAACCGATTTCGAATTACTTTTAATAATGAAGCACGGTTTTGCAGTGTCCGAAGACAAAGAAGAGCATCAGTGGACGAAAAAGGAGCAAGTCGACTTCGTGGCTAACGGAAAAGCAGAGTTTCATCTGCTAACCGTATTACTGGCTTAGGAAGTCAACCAATTCAATGCTTACGGATCAACAAAAGAGTCATAGGAAAAATTCCTAGAATTGCACGAGGGGACCTCAGAAGTAAAGCTAACGCGATGGGATTTACTCCGAAATGAGCTAACAAGCCTCCAATTAAAAGAAGGAGAAACAGCGGCTCCACTTCACGCGATAATCAAGGAACTGATCACCGAACGCGTAAATCTCAGAGAAATGATAACAAACTGAGATTCGCTAAGATACACTTTGAACGTATTTCCAAGAACATCAGAGTGGATATCCATCATATACTCATATTATATCACCAAAGACCTCGAGTTTAGTACTTTAGAAGAATTATTTTCTATATTAGAACTTCACAAGTCTAGATGTGTAGACAGAAAAGAAAAGACGGATAACATCGCTCTAACCACGAGAATGATCGAACTAGACGCAGAGTCTTCGGTTGATGATGAAGAAATGATCTACATGGTAAGGAAGTTAAATAAGTTTTTTAAAACCAACAAATTTAATAAGTCGCGGTCTAAGAAGCATATTTCGGGAAAATAGAAAGTCAAATGCTACAACTGCCAAGAAGAAGGGCATATTAAATACAACTGCCTAAAGCTGAACAACAATGAATGGCCAAGAAAGTCCAAGCAGAGGAGGACTGTTGGGATCTCCCAGCGACATAAACACAAAACATAGCGGGAACAAGATCCCTCGAGCTATCCATGCGAAAGAAAACTCGTACGAAGTTCATCTATCTAATAGATCTATCTACAGTGTATACCTTTGGAGCGTGCCCTTACGTTTATCCTGCTCGTCCAAGTGCCGCTGGATCTCTTGCACGTTCAAACGTCCGTGCCTCTATGCGTATCCACACGGACACGATCTCTCAACTTCGGGAAGAACTACCTTAGTTGTGCTAGCAACTTGAGGTAGTTCACAAAACCACCAAGAACCCCAAAAGGGTTTCAGCCAAGAGGGAGAAGAGAAAGAAGAGAGGAAGGGAAGAAGGGAAAGCTCTCTCTCCATTCAAAATGACTAGACCCTCTTTTATACTCATCCCATGAATATGAAGAGACTTTTGTCTCTGTGGCTTCCCTTCATTAAAGTCAATAAAGAGCACATCTTCTCATGTGACTCTTCATCTTCTCTTCATTCAATGAAGAGAGACTTTCTCTTTCCTTCATTAAACACTTTAATGAATTTCTCTCGCAATTCCGACCAAGGCCTCTCAGGCTCCCGACCAGGTCTCCCGACCAAGTCTCCCGTGCAAGTCCCCGAGCTCCCGACCAAGTCTACCGACTAAGTCCCCGAGCTCCCGACCAAGTCTGCCGAGCTAGTCTCTCGAGCTCCCGACCAAGTCTGCCGACCAAGTCCCCGAGCTCCCAACCAAGTCCCCGAGCTCCCGACCTAGTCTCCCGAGTTCCCAACTCGAGCTCCCGAAGTATCATGTCCTTAGTGTGTGACCCAATAGGTTCTCGTGACGTTGGCAATGTGTTTAAACCGCTTTAGACACACAAGCAATGAGCGACATCTATCAATGTATCATTGCTACCCAAGTAACAAGAAAGTCAAGATCCGACTTAACCTCCGTAACTATGATGATGTATGACCTTGTCTTTCTATCCTCGATAGATTGACCAATGAGGCATAGACCGTGTCATTCTCGATCAATCTATGTGTTTCTTGATCCCCGAGTAGACTCACTCAAACAAATGAGCTCAATATCTCATATTGACTCATTTGAGCATGATCATGCGTTTTAATAGTTCTACTCGATCAAGGGGCCCACAGATATCACTCCCATCATATGGGACGGATATATCCCATCTATATTACTCACATCCCTCTGCATAATTCATTACATATCCAGTGATTGCCTTTATAGTCCACCCTGTTACGGGCGACGTTTGACGATACCAAAGTATATAACTCCTTATGTAGGGAACCGTAGTGACTTTAGGTCTAAGGACTATTCATACTAATAGTCACATGAGAAAGTTTATGACACTCATATGACAATCTATGAAACTTTCTCATGGCGGGTCAATTCAGTACACATTCTCTAATGTATACCCATGTGTCAACTCGATATCACATATCCATGACTTTTGATCTCAAGTTATCAATTGACCTACATGCTAGTCTCCATGCATTAATATTGTCCTTGAATATTAATGCTTGACTAGGAATGATTTAGTGTAGTATTCTCTACATTATCTCACTATTGATTCAACCAATCGATATAGTGTAAATAAGAACCTACTACTCAAGGACATTATTATACTTAGTTATTTGGCACAAGTATAAAGTAAGTATAATAATCAAAACTGCTTTATTAATGATAGAATATGATACAAAAAGTCCCTAGTCAATCATCATATAATTGGCTCTAGGGCTCCGACTAATAGAGGATACCAAGAAACTTGAAGACAACGTGAGATGAATCGTTATTGTCAAAGACTGAGATCGAGGCCTACGTCGGATTTACACTAATGGCAAGTCACCAAGAAGAGGAGGACAACGAAAGCTCGTCTGAGATGAGTATCGATGAAGGAAGAGATACTTCAGAAGAAAGCAACAGTGAAGGGGAAGAATCCAACTTCAAATTCAACCTGATAAGTGGGGTATGTCTTCTACTCCTAATCAACTATATTCTGATTTTAGGCGAATGACAAGATCTTTATGTAGATTAATGACCAAATATGTAAATCTCCAAAAGAAGTTAGCTACTAGATGTCCACTAGATTTATATGATAAATTGTAAAGTGAAAATGATAAACTAAAAGAACAAATAAAAATATGAGAAAAGGAAAAATAAGCATACTCAAATATTTTTTTCTCCAAAAAGAAATATTAGATAGATGGAGGATTAAATTAGTATGTTAAGAATCATATGAGTCAAATTGTAAGAGTGCCCAAAAATTATATTTCACTTAAATTTTTGATAAACTAGTAAGTAAAATTTTTTATTAGATTCCTAAATAAGTCTTAAATTGTTAGATACTTTTTCAATATTTACGGTGTAGGCTAGAACTTATTATTTATTTATTTATCTCAGAATTTTAGGCTAACTTGAAAAATCTTTTCGATAGTTTTTTTTTATTTTAAATTATCTAAATTTTTCTATGATGGACACTAATATTATCTACATGCAAAATTGTTTTCATAATTTTTGACAATAAGACTTCGATGATTTTTTTATCGAAAATTTAATTTTTAATTAAAAAATACTTCAAAGATTATTTTTTGAAAACCAGATTTTTTTTTTAAATTAGCCATTGTATTTTGACCGTGACAAAAATTATAAAAAAATTTTGAAATAATAATCTAATTTTAAAAATTATTTTTCAAATATTCTCAATTCTATAATGAAAATTATTTCTCGATACTTACAAAATTTATTTTATCTTAAATTTTTTACAGAGTTAGATTGACTATTTTTATACTTCGACAAAAATTTTGAAATTTTTTTGATTGATAGATAATTTTCTACGATTTTTTTTTGAAAAATAAATTTTAAATATTAAAAATCTCGAAGATAAACATTTTACTAATCAAATTTTTTTTTGGTGATTTTTTGTTATAAGTTACATATTTAGAAAAATCAACATTTTTTCAAATTATTTCTAAATTCTGGCGAGTTTTTTTTTCTCTTAACCCTGTTTTTTTTTATGTGGTTAAAGGAGGTGATTTATGATAGTTAAGTTGAGTTTATGCTTGCTATATTTCATGCACCTATTTCATAATCATTTTTATTTTTTTTATGAACAATGTTTATTCCTTGTTTGGTTTATCCTAACTTAACTCAGATTGATGCATATCAAAAAGCGACATATTGTAAGTATCTTAGGTTGATTTTGATGTGATCAACCGAGTCAAGTTACGTCATGTAGTGTTTATCCGTGTCTAGATGGTAAAGAACTTAGAACACAAAAGTCAACAGAAATGAACAAATAAAAGTAACTTTTTTTTTTTTTTTTTTTTTTTTTTTTTTTTTTTTTATGATGACAATGCAAAACATGCAAGATCAAAGTTCACGTCAGATACAGATCAGCATTGAAGAATATAGACATGGAAGTGAATTTTTTTTTTTTTTTTTTTTTTTTTTTTTTTTTTTTTTTTTTTTTTTTTTTTTTTTTTTTTTTTTTTTTTTTTTTAGAACCGACAAGGTGACAAAAAATACAAACGAATAAAAAAAAAAAAAAAGAATAAAAAAAAAAAAAGAGACCGAAGGCTCGATGCATTCGAGGGACCGAAAGTTACAGAAAGAAAAAAAAAAAAAAAAAAAAAAAAAAAAAAAAAAAAAAAAAAAAAAAAAAGTACACGATAGATGAGAAGGATGTGTGCGACGTCCAAGAGACGAAAAGCCAGAGAGAAACCCCATTTGAGAGAAGGTCGGAGTTGGGTTCGGGTAAGCTCAAATCGGACAGCCGAAGAATCACCCAAGCAAGTGGAGTCCAAAAAGATTAATTCGGAGGCTAACCTTGAAGACTCAAGACGTCTTAGTTGTGACTGAGGGCGCCTCAAATGTAGAAGTTGGAGCTGCCGCTAAAAAGGTATGTGGGCGCCCTAATTTGCAACTAAGACGCCCTCAGTAAAAACCAGGACATCCTAAATTGAATAATAATCGTTTAGACTACCATTACTGCGTGGACAAACTTATTCATCAAGGGCGCCTGAGTCGCATATAAGGTGTCCTAAATGTCACGTCAGCAAATGATCACTTTGATTAATGGGCTATAAGTAACACCCTAGAGGTAGGATTAAAAGACAACAATTTATACTCATTCTTTCTAATCTTTTTTTGAGCTATCAAAGTTTGTACAAGGCTTTTCCGTCTTCAACAAAGAAAAATCTTAGAAGAGCATTCTCAACGTCTTAGATTAAAAACCTTTTCAATTACAACAAAGTAAAATTCAAAATCTCTTTTTTTTAGTTGTTTATGATTAATTTAATTATTTAATTAATTATACATCCTTACTAAGCATACGTAAAAGATATTTTTTTAGCAAAAGTAAAAGATATTTTTTAATTTTACTGGCGGGGTTATACACCTAGCCGGCCTCACCGGGATCAATAAGAAAGACATGTTTGGTAATTCCTTATTTAGACTCGTTCACTTCATCAGATTTCTGCTCCAACCTCCTCTTGATCCAGTTAATTATATCTGCAACGACTTCATCACGCTCGGGCTCGAATAGAAGGTCATGCAGCAAGCCCTCGTAGAGTCGTATATCCTTGCGCTTTGATGCAGCCACATTGTAGAGACTCATGGAGGCCAATGGATCGGTGACCCTGTCGGCGGTGCCATGCATGACCAAGAAAGGGACAGTGATGGACCTCATCTTCTTCAGTAGGTAGGAAGAGAGACGCAGGATCTCATGTCCGGTTCGAACTCTTATTGGTCCCGTATAGACTAATGGGTCCGAGTACTTGGCAGACAAAGCGGCCGGGTCTCTTGACACAGCAATGCCTGGTTTGCTAGCTCCCTTGAATTGAAACTTTGGTAGCACAAGAGAAATAAGGGGAGCAACAGCCTACAATAGAATACAAAACCTTCATATGCTTCTCGCTTTATTTTAAGCTTGATCTTTTAGCAAAAATATAACCTCTGAACATTCTAATGGTACTTACTAGTGATGATCGTTTCAAGATCAAATTTGTCCATTTCAATTATGCAATATAGTCTAAGTTCCAACAAAATTTGTAGGCTTAGATTCTAAATTCAAAGATGAGAGAGTTACCCCTACTATCGGATGAGATGGTGTTACTCGCAATGCAGGAGATGTCATTATGACCCCTTCCACCATTGTTTCAACATGAGGAAAACAAGCTGCCTGTGGTGCAATTACTTGATAGAATTAAAGGTGTGCACAACCGAAATAAAGAATCGAACAAACAAGAGTTTGCACAATGGCATTTTACCTTTAAAGCTATAGCTCCCCCAGTGGAGTGACCAAAGAGTAAACATGGAACACCTTCATGTTCATGTTTGATTTTCTTCAGAAACTTCACCTGTAAACAAAAGATTAATGGATATGTTGATCAACTAAAAACAACACTAATGGATTCAGTATGTTTATACGTGTAGGCATGAGGACAAAAAGAACAATATCTTACAGTGTCCTCCACAACATAATCTAAAGAAGGTACATATCCATGCAATCCATCACTACCACCATGCCCTGAAGAAGAAAATAAGTTAGAAAACGGATAACGCCTCTAACTTTTAATCACAATCACCATTTGGTGACTCTATCAGGCATTGTCTACAAATTCCTCAACAGCTGAAGGGGAGAAATGTACAGGAGTGAAAAATAACTAGTTTTGAGACCTAAACAGCTTCTTCTATAAAACATTTCATCCAAACATAGTGCTATGGGCAACCTTAATGGAGAGAAAGTGGCTACTGTTCAAATTTTCTTTTGGACATGAGCGTACAAGACTTTTCTTGGAGAACAGCACACTAAATGCAAAGTGGAGCTACTAGAACGCACAAAAAGGACAGACAGAATGACAAGGTACCTAAATCCACATACCTATCCAGTCCATTGCATATGCTCCAAAGTTGCATGCATTTAGTTGCGTAGCAAAACGCGAGTATCTACCACTGTAAGAAAAACAAGAAATGTTAGGAACAAGAAACATTGGTCGGTAATGCCAAGAACAACATGAAATAGCCATACTACAAGAAAAACCTTCATGCATATGCCAAGCTTACCTGTGTTCATTAAGCCCATGAAGTATCACCACTATACCCCTGCAGATTACCATAAAAGGGAAATTATCATTAGCAGAAAAGTTTTAATCTGATACACGCACATTCGAAGAAGAAAATGCTTTGATTTTAGTTTTATGCATTCCATGCAATTAAAATTCACGCAAATTCAGAAAAGAACTATCAATGAATGGGAGTACATATCACCTCAAATCCCCAGAAGAAGGTAGCCACGACCGGCAGAAGAGGGAGTTCCTCCTCGGACCCTCGAACACAAATGTCTCGCATCGGCACGCGACCCCATCCTCCGACGAGGATCCCATCTTCGTCTCCTCTGCTAGCGCCCGCCGCCGCCTCGCGTCCTCGTCCTCTACGGCGGCCGACCACGACCAACTCCCTCCGCCGATTCTGAGTCTCGGGGGAGCCTGGGAAACGGAAGATGTCGCGGTCGCCTTCCAGGAGAGCTGGCTCCGGCGCCGGATGAGGAGGAGGAACCAGAGGGCGAGGGAGTGGAGGAAGATGAGAGCGCGGAGAAGGGAATCCGAAGTCGGCGCCGACCGCCGTATCTTCCGGATGACCGGGATGATTCTCCCGCTCGCGCCGGAGGTCAGTTCCACCGTCGCTCGCTGCTCCATCTCTCTCCCTCGCTTGCTTTCCACTTTCCTCCTCCTCGGGGTGCGTGCTGTGCCGCCCTCGCGAATCGTCGTATAAATAACGCAGAGGAGCGAAGAGTAACAGTTTGATTAAATCGGTAGCAGGGTTTATAACATCAGTGTTACGAGCCCCATCTTTGGTTAGTTCGCAGTAAATAACGGAGGACTTGAATAATTTACAAAAACGCACCCCATGTTTAACAGATTTTAAAATACTACTAAAATTTTATTAATGTCGTAATATATTTTCATCATTTTTATCATATTATTAAAATCGTTATTCTCAATTAACAAATAACAGGTGATATTAAAAGATGTTTTCTTTAAAAAAATATTGAACTTTAGACGATATTATAATCATTTTATAAGCTTTGATACATATATTGTTAACAAATTACAAAATGTTTAAAAATTATAAGTGATAATGACCTAAAAATAAAATGGAATGATTCGAGGAATGCTACAAGAAATTATCATTGTGAGTGATGAAAACTAGTGCATGATTCTTGGATGGATCATGAAACAATTTTGTGGAGTTTAGTGTTTAGTAATTTGATCGAGACTTTTCTTTGGGAAAATCAAATAAACCGAATATTTTTTAACAGTGACTTATCTAATACTTTGTTTGTTCTACGAGGAGTTTCTCACTTTGTAACCATTTGAGAAATGAAACAGAGTAATTGGAAAAAGTTGTTAAACTAGAAGGGAATAGATAAATGACTTATATTGTTTTTATTAATTTAATACGTAAATAAGTAACGAAAAAGTAATATATGCTTTCTTGTTACTTTCCATTCTACTATTTGAGATATCATGATGGGATAACTCCTCATGAACCCTCTAACGCCAATTATTCCTTGCAAAGCCTTTTCAACCATCTCAGAATCTTCATTAGCAAACAATGAGACAGCAGATTTATACCGCGCTAATATACTTGTGACGTGATTAAACAAGAGATTCTTAGTTCAAAAGAAGTGATAGATTTCGTCCTCATGTATTGACATAATGGTTGCTTCAGTAAATTTTGAGATTAATTTTCAATAGATGTAAAATATTTTATTATATGTTTGGCCTTCCTATATAAAAGACTATTGTGTTAGAATAAAATTTTATCAGAATTTATCTATTTGATCGATCTGTTTTATGTTTATCGTAGTTCAGCTTTGATACCACGGACTAAATTAACATATCTCATGGTTTTGGGCTTATGGAAAGGTTCAGTAGGCTGCTGATAAGCTTACTGTTAGGCTCAACATATGGGCCGGCCCAGAAGTTGCTCAAGGGCCAACCCTCGATGTTCTTCTCTGATCGAGCGGAAAGCTAGCTGGCCATGGAGCGGCTCGGCGACGACGAGTTGGCGCTGGTGCTGCGGGGCCTCGACCACCGGCGCGACCGCAAGTCGTGTGCCAGAGTCTGCCGGCAATGGCGTCGGATCGAAGCCCTCACCCGCACGTCCCTCCGCGTCATCGACCCCTTCTCCCTTCCGCAATTCCTCCCCCGCTTCCCTAACCTCACCGCCCTCCGGACCAACACCCCCATCTCCGATGCCCATCTCCACCTCATCGCACGCTCCTGCCCCGATCTCCGATCACTAATCTCCAACGTCCGCCATAGCCTGACCGACCTCCCAGAGAAACCCCAATCTGACGACCTCACGGACGCCGGCCTGGGCGCCCTAGCCCTAGGCTGCCAGAAGCTGCGACATATCGCTTTGAGGAATCGGCGCGGAGTCGGAGACCCCGGAGTCGTCGAGCTGATGAAGCACGCCAGCGATTTATCCGACATCGATCTGGCTTGGTGCAGCAAGGTCTCGGACAGAGCGGTGGCCGAAATCGGAAACTTGACCTCCTTGTCTGCCCTCTGCCTCCGCGGCTGCTACTTGGTCACCGACATCGGATTGACTCATCTGGCCAATCGGCCGTCATCGAGGACCCTGACAGCGTTGGACCTCTCCGAATGCGATCGGATCACAGACGCAGGTGTTTGCGAGTTAAAGATGCTGGCTTGTCTGGAAAAACTGAGCCTCGCAGACTGCGGCCCGAAGGTTACAGACGTCGGAGGCTCCGCCATTGCATCAATCGACACCCTGCGGAGTCTGGACTTGTCCTGGCTGATCAACCTGTCGGATGCCACGCTCTTTGAGCTATCTCGGAAATGCAAGAAGTTGGAGGAGCTCAACGTGACGGGTTGCGAGTTGATTACTGGAGCGGGAGTTCTTGCCTTCTCGAACCACGCTTCCATGAACAACCTTGTCCTGGCTTCTTGCTATAGCGTGTCTCTGGAAGACGTGGTGCGGACGGTGAGGGCCAGTCCGTTGCTGAGGTACGTAGGGTTGGACAAATCGCTGAGGGGTTGGATGTCGTCCTCAGTGCAGGAGAACATTGATCCTAGCTGCGAAATATACTGGCTGTAAGATATCTCTGCGAAGTTCAGCAAAACTTTGATCCTCCAGGTTCCATGCCGTCTCAATTTTCTTTTGATGATTTTTTTCGGATGATGCTGGTGTTCATCGAAAGATCAAGGGCTGTTTACGAGTAGGCGTGTTTTTTATTTTTATTTTATATAGAAAATATAATTTTTTAAAAAATGTGTTTGTTCTGTTTTTTTCAACTTTATTTTTTTAAAAAAATATAATATTTTTTAGAAAATTAGAGAATGAAAAAAAATTATTTTTCAGAAAATGAGAAAATATGATTTTTTAAAAAATAAAATTAAAATATAAAGCAAACCAATACCTCCTAATATTCTCACCCTAGCTGGACTATTATATCGTTCGCCGCGAGTATTTCCTAATTTACTCTATCGATCGATGGAAAATTTTTATGGGATCGAATCGATCATTCAAGGTTGGAAAGAACTCATTATTTTTTTTTTGTCTATCGTAAAAGTGTTTAGAAATAAACAAAAATCGTTATCGACTAAGGAAGCCGAGGAGAATATCCACTCAAAGCGATTATTTGTGTACAAATACGTATGGACCTAATTTTGTCGGACTCCCTAGATCAACGTATGACTTTTAATTATTTTTAACAATTTTTATGGATTTTAAAATTTTAGGTTCGATCTAGACTTTTATAAGTTCCATAGAAATTTAATGGTATCCAAATTAGATTTTTATAGAGTTTTAAAAATGATATTCAACCTTGAGTTTTTAAAACTCTATAAAAATTTTTTGGTATCTAAACTTTCCATAGATTTTCATAAATTTTACTTTCAATGATTTTTTTGGATTTTAAAGCACGTGTCATAATTTTAAAAATAAAAAAAATCATCTACCCACCATTTTTTTTTTAATTATCTACTCGATTTCTATAGACTTTTAATCTTACATGTTTCTCTCTTTTATTGGTTTGTTTTTTCTCACATCTTCAACGTTTTAACTTTCTCACACGCACACCCATAGCAAAACCCTACCGCCACCCTTTCCTTGTAGCTGTCGCCGGTGAAGGCCAGTGACACCTCGCCAATTTATCCTGCCGGCTTTACTCTCTCTTTTCATCATCCTCCTAATTTCCTCGATCTCTCTCTATCTCTCCCTCTCTTTCTCATCCTCTCGCACCGCCTTTGCTTATCATGGTCGTCAATTTTCTTTCTCTCTTTCTTCTATTATAAGACGAGACATTTCTTTCTCTCTAGAAAATCACACAATTGAGGTTTTCATTGTGAACTTTAAAAAATATATTTTTCATAAAAATTTTTGAATCATTATGATAAAATATTCAAAGTTCATCGCCTTTGCTCATCATGGTCACCAATTTTCTTTCTCTCTTTCTTCTATCACAAGACGAGACGTTCCTTTTTCTCTAGAAAACTACACAATCGAGGGTTCTCGTTGTGAATTTAAAAAAATATGTTTTTCATGAAAATTTTTGAATCATTATGATAAAATATTCAAAGGTTATATATATATATATATATAATTTCTCGATGAGATGATAAGTAAATCACATGGTTAAGAAAAAAACTTCAGAAAAATAATAATCGAAAAGGGCATCGTACCATAGTAACATAAAATATTTAGTAAGTAATCAGTTTGATAGATGATACATCAAAGATTAACATAATAAATAGGAGGGCAGATCCTTTGTCCCGGGCAGACCCCCTGTCCTGCCTGTCCCACTCCCGGCGACGGCCGGCTAGTTGTTCGATCGTCGATTGAACAAAGGTCGTCGTCCTGAACAAAACTATACCCTGAGGGGTACGATGAATCTATCGGGATCGCCGCAATTGCGATCTCGCCGAATTCACCGTCGAATCCAACGAGATTGCTATTGCAGCGATTTCGACCAGTTCACCGTTTTTTTAGGATATCATTTGATTCGGTACGACGATCAAAATCCATCGATGATGTCCGATCGACGATCGGACGACTCGCCGACCGTTGTCACAGAGTGGGATAGGCGAGACAGGAGGCTTTGTGGGACAGAAGATCCTGTCTGCATAAATAGAAACACTTATGTAGATTGACTTTGGATTGTATAGATTGCAATACACTAGCATCAAACACTAGCATCAACTTGATAGACAATTGATGCACGACCTTGGACTGTATAGATTGTGAATTAAATATTTGACATTATAAATTGCATCATGTTTAGATTGCAATTGAGAATATTCAGTAAGTTATTTTTTAGATTGCATCATAAATTACATTATAAAATGTAATGTTCAGTAAGTTAATTTGTATCATAAATTGCATGGAATCTATTTGATATGCCTTAATCAATTTCCATGCATAAAATATTTGACAAAATATGCATAATGACATGTGATTTTGAGTGGTACATGATTATAGGTTTGTTGCCTACTACTTTTCTAGATTCTTTGACGTGCTTATGTATTTATTTTCGATCTTATATATATTTAAGTGATATTATCGATGAGAGACTTGCAAGCTAAATACATGGACAACTAAAGAGAACAATGAATTATTAAAACTCATGGTTGAGGTTGCCACATAAGGATGACATGATAGAAGTGGAATCTTAAGAAAAAAAACCATCGAAACAAAAATCCTGCCTGCTCAAAACAAAAATTTGCAATTGAAAAGACTTTCACATAATATAAAGTGGTTCAAACATAGGTACAACAATTATTGTAAGCTTATGCATCATAACTTTTGTTTTGGATAGGATCCTGAGATGAAAAAATTCCCGGCTCTTGAAGAAATATGGGAGGATTATTTTAGGGTTAGTATTTTCTATTTAAAATAATTAAATTTATATTTATGATTAGAATTATAACTAGTTTAATACTTGCTATTTTTCATTCTTTGCAGTCTCACCTGAAACATGAACATTATCGGACAAATACTTTTGAGTATTATAAAGATCTGAGAATTGCAGTTGGAAATGAAACTGCTATAGGAAAATAATCGATGAGACTAGGAGATGACATTGATGCAAGAACATTAGAGGTGGAAGGAAACTGAAATACTAATTTGTTAGATGATTACGTGTTTGATCACAATACTGGTGAATTCATGCAAAGTGATAGACAAGAATTTTCATATGAGCCTTCATTTTTCGAGGAGTCTGCTCCACCATTACCATCTCAACGCATAAGTTTGGAAGTTTCTCCAACTACTAGAAAACGAGATAGGACCGAGTTTGAAGGAAAATCAAGTACATTCAAGAATACTGATGCAGATGTTATATATAGACTCTTTCACACTCTTGAGAAGGTGGCTTCTAAAATAGAATCAGTAGGGAATGGAAGTGAAGGTTGTTGGGATGCTATCAAGGAGGTCCCAAACTTGGATTAGCATACTCGATATAAAGTACTTGATTTACTTAACACTCAATCAAAGAAGATCGATTTCTTGAAAATGACCATTGAGGAGCATTCAGGATGGATAGACTACAAATTGAATGAATGAATGAATTTTTGGGCCATGATTAATAATGATCTTTATTATGTTAAAATTTTATCATATTATTTTGAATTGTTTTCCGGTGATTGAACTAGCAACAATTTCTTAGTTTGGATTATTTACAAATTTACAAGTTTTAAGTTGATTATTAATTATATCTTGTTTTGGTTATAAGTGGAATGATTTTCATAAATTATTAGAGTTTTTTAATTTTAATTTCTTGTTTAATCTCAGGTGGTTCATTTAAGACTATGTTTGATTAGGGGTCATGTAACCAAGTCTATAATGTAATTGGGCTTGGAATGTAATCATGATTATATGTGTTGACCTTGTAATCCAGATTATACCATTTTAATTAATTTTTTAATCCAAATTACATTACATTATAGTTTTTACACTATATTAAATAAAGTAATCAATCTAATAATGTAATCTAGATTACGTTACAAAGCTGATTATCCCTTAGCAAACATAACCTAAATGTTAAACATCAACATGCATGAAGTTGAAGAACAAATGGAAGAAGAGGTATTAGAAGAAGAATTAAACAAAATGGTTAGGTGTTTGCTGGTGGAATTTTATAGGACCCTATGAGTGTTGATTAAGCATATAAATAAAAATGATGAATCAGGCAGCAGATAAATTAAATCTGGGATGATCGACCCGACCCTACAGAAGTTTCCTATCAGTCACCAGAGTAAATTGGAAAGCGCTCGCGGTGGGCAGTCTAGAAGCCCAGCGTCCCAGGGTTTGCGCCCCATTTGGAAGAAAAATTCCTGCAAAATGCATCATAGCTGAGGATCGAACCCGAATACCTGAGTTAACGACTAATTATCTTATCGCTGCACCATAGCCCAAGGAGTAAGATAACTTATACGCATTAAACATATAGCTTATACGCGCAGTGAACATGTTCATCGTCTCTTAAGTAGATGACCATAACTTCCAAAGGATACGATTTTATTCATATAATATTAAAAGAGGATCCAACTCATTTTCGAGAATATTTTTAAAATTGTGCAACATTCTTAGAGAAAAAACACCATTGCAAGATACAAGATACATTTGTATTGAAGAAATGGTTGCCATGTTTTTATTCGTTGGTCATAATACACGATACTCTTTGATTCATAAAACATTTGATTGATCACACTATAATACTAGCCAAGAGCCCAAAACTTCAACAAGGTTTTGAAAGCATTGAATAACATTACAGCAGATATGATGGTCAAACCTAGATCTGTAATGCTTGAGAGAATAATGGAGAGTACAAGATGTTTTCGTAATGAATTTCTTCTATAATTTTTATTACTATTATTGCTACTATTATTATTTGATCCCGGCCTTGCTTACGGGTCGCTCGGCCCGCTCGGCCAGCCAGCCTGGCGCCACGAGGGCCTAGCAGAAGGGCAGACGACGACCTCACCAGGGGAACCCTCGAGCCGGAAACCCCCGAGGCGCTCGCCGACCGACCCCGGGCGGAGTCAGTCGGGTAGACCCCGAGTGTCTCCTAACTCAGCCGCCTAAACCCGCACCCTGATCCGAATCGGGGTCAGGTCATTCAGTCGGACGCGTGGCGACCCACGCTCCTCAGCATCCCATGAATCCAATAACTCACAAACCGAAACAAAGCCAGACAGACACAGCTCAGCGAACCCCCGACTAAGGCGTACCCCGCGCCTCAACTCTCCCAGTCGGACGCGTGGCGGCCCACGCTCCCTGGCTATTACCTGACCCAGTCCTCGACACTCAGACCCACCGGTCGGCCTCGGGCTACGACTAGATCGTCCCTACGCCGCCCTATGTCATCACATCCGGGGTACGATCTTGACGTCAAGGTATTATGCGCCTCTCCCATTTATGACATCTCTCGCGGTTATCCCGCCAATTCAGTACCATCGTATTGCCTCAGCACCCCACGCCATGCTGCGGTACTTTCAAGTGCTCTCATACGAGCTGACAATTGCCACACCCCTGTCTCGTCGACATGGACAGGGGTTGTCAGCTCCCCCGGCTATATAAGCCCTCCACTCCTCATTCCGCAGGTATGCGTACGAGCTCTCTCTACTACTGCATGTCCATTCGCTCTACTATATTTTCCTGCGGATACTGACTTGACCGTCGGAATGTCTTGTCGGGGAAACTCCCTGGCAAGTTTGCTAACGGTCACTGTTTTGTAGGCAGTCGCCAGATCGGAGCCAGGTCGGCGCCACCCCAGCCGCTCGTATTGCTCGGGGGACCATCCTGCCCTTGGGACTTCCACCTCGCCTCGCGACAAGATCAAATTTGGTACTAGAAGAAGGGTAATCAGCCTAATCTGAGGCGTATGATAGAAGCGCCCAACCGGGTCATAATGACCGTTACTCCCGAGGGTACGAGCTCCTCTCAGTCGTCCGGGCTCGAGGAACCCCGCTAGGGTTGCCACATGCTCAGGGCCCAGCGACTCGATCCCAGGAGCCCGCGACACTTAATCCCTCGGGAGGTAGGGGAAAGGCCGCTCCGCCAGGAGGAGGCTCGGCTCCCTCCCTCCCACCTGCGCACCACAGCTGGGCCGACGCTGGGGAGCCCACGCTGGTCGAAGCATCCGCGTCCAGCCAAACACGCTTATCGCGCCGCGATAAGGGAAAAGTCCTAGTTGGCGTGCCGCCGGCCGCTCAAGCGCACAACCCTTTTGCTCCGTGGATCTTGGAGGATCCGGTCCCCAGGCATATCAGATTCTTCACCATGCCTGAGTACGCGGGGGCCACCGACCCCGAAGAGCACCTCATGAAGTTTGAAAGTGCTGCCCTGCTACATCAGTATCCTAAGGGCGTGAAGTGCTGAGCATTCTTGATAACGCTCTCTGGATCCGCTCAACGATGGTTTAGCCAGATACCCAACGGGTCGATCTCCAGTTTCGAAGAGCTTAGGAGGACCTTCCTCCAGCACTTCGCTAGTAGCCGAAGGCATCACAAGACAAGCATTAATTTGTTTGCATTGAAGCAGAGCCCGAAGGAATCGCTCCGGGCCTACATTAAGAAATTCAATGTGGTGGCACTGGACGTGCCAACAGCTGCTCTGAAGTTTTGATTAGTGCTTTCTCCCAAGGACTGCAAGAGGGAGATTTCTTTCTCTCGCTCGTCCGGAAGCCCCCCAAAGACTTTGATAACCTACTAGGAAAGGTCGTCAAATACATCAATGTGGAAGAAGCACAGGCCGCTCGGAAGAAGGAGCTGGCCAGCGCACCACTCCCGACTCTAGCCGACCGCCAGGCGGACCCATTCGCAGCCCATGGGGGTCCGCGGACCGAACTAGAGCAGAATATCGGCAAGTGCAACAAGTGGTGCAGGGGTGTCTGCCAACCCGCCGGAGACCCTACTGCATGTTCCATCACAGCCACACCCACGACACAGGTGAGTGTCGTTGGTTCGGACGGGGTCAAGCTCCCCCGACAGCTACACCCAAACGAAGAAGGCAAGCCTCCCCCGAGCAGGACCCGGATCGAGAAGGTCGAAACCTCCCCTTAGCCGACGAAAGACTCGAATGAGATCCTCCGCTCGCTCGCGACATGTTCCAGGAACAAGTCGAGATAGAGGAGCAGCAGGCCAACCGGCAAAACGCCATTCAGGGAGGGGAGCTCGTGATTTCAGTGGGCTAGCCCAAAGAAGCTCCCGCCAGGCAGGCTATTAGGAAAAGTTGTACTCTGTAAACTCACGGGAATAGTGGAAGATCCGCCTTCTTGTATAAATGGCCAAGTGTCTCAAACTCTCGCTCTCGCGAGTTATAAGTGGGCCTACTCCCACGACCCTCGGATCGGCTCTCAGTCGGATGTGTAGCGGCCCACGCTCCCTGAGATGTCACCGACCGAGAGGCCAGACTCTCGCTCTCGTGAGTTATAAGTGGGTCTGCTCCCACGACCCTCGGATCGGCTCTCTGTCGGACGTGTGGCGACCCACGCTCCCTGAGATGTCCCCGACTGAGGCCAGACTCTCGCTCTCGTGAGTTATAAGTGGGACTACTCCCATGACCCTCGGATCGGCTCTCAGTCGGACGCGTGGCGGCCCACGCTCCCTGAGATGTCCCTGACCGAGAGGTCAGACTCTCGCTCTTGCGAGTTATAAGTGGGTCTGCTCCCACGACCCTCGGATCGGCTCTCAGTCGGACGCGTGGCGACCCACGCTCCCTGAGATGTCCTCGACCGAGAGGCCGGACTCTTGCTCTCGCGAGTTATAAGTGGGTCTGCTCCCACGACCCTCGGACCGGCTCTCTGTCGGACGCGTGACGACCCACGATCCCTGAGATGTCCCCGACCGAGAGGCCAGACTCTTGCTCTCGCGAGTTATAAGTGGGTCTATGATAATTACCATTTTGTTGATTATTTTAGGCTCTAAAATCCATGTTTGATCCACATTTTACATGCTTAAGTTTGCATTTATATTAGGTTTCATGAATTACCTCTATTTTAGTTTTTGATTCAAATGTTTATATATTTGAGGTATTTTGGCACTAAAATTTGAATATCATTTTGTAGGTTTCCATTGACCATGGACCTAGGTCAGACTGAGTTAAACTTGAGCCAGAATTGGATCCGAATCAAAGGGATCAAGCCTTAGATTAATACGAGCCGTCCATTCAAGAGAACGGCTAGATCTGAGCCATCGGTCAACTCTGATCAATTCGAGTTCAAGATGGAGTCAATCATAACCATAGATCAAGATCTGAAAATTTCATCCAAATCAGAAGCAATCTGACCGTTGGATCAAGCTCAAGATGATCTAGACCATCCATTCAAGAAAAAGGAGGATCTGAGCCATCTGCCACTGATCTGGACGATTCGAGCTAAGGACAGGTAGATCAGAACCATTGATCAAGATCTAGGGAGTTTGGTTCAGATCTAAAGAGATCCAACCGTTGGATGGAGCAAAAACGATCTCAGCCGTCCGTTTCAAACTATAAAGCCATTAATTCCTTTAGACCTGGGTTGTCGTCGTCGCGTGTCGCGGAGTCTTCATCGCAGCCACTGTTCTTCGCTAGTTCTTCATTTTTTTCTTCATTTCTTCATCGATTTCCTTGCACTTTTCTTTCTTAGATCGCGCGCAGCCCATCAGATTTGTTCGTCTTCAAGATCTCAGGTCATCTAGGTAACTTTCTTTGTTCAATTTGCTAATCCAAATCTCGCAGCTGAGGAGCTAAGGTGAGGGTCTTGCCGAAGCTAGTTTCCACTGATTGATCCATTGTTGATCGCTGGATTCCATCGGTCGGAGCTGTTGAAGCGTTGAGAGGGGTTGTCAAAGACGTTTGGATGGATTCTGAGCTCGATTGTGAGTTAGCGCATCAAGAAGAAGATGTTTGGTGGCAGCGTTTCAATTTCTGATCGGTGCTATGATCGGACAGAGGGTTCTCTGATTGGTCCCGTGACCGATCAGAAGAGGTCCTGATCAGTCGGTTGACCGATCAGGAAGGGCAAAACAGAGCAACTTGAACCAGAGAGTTTTCTTTAGTTGATTTTTGAGCTAGGGGGTTCATAGCTCAACCTTTGTGTGACGACAAAGGGAAGTCTTGTTGATAAACTCATTTGATGTTCAATTTAGGATAATTTTGGGTTTAAGCACTTGTTTTCTTTACATTGCTTTAGCTTGTTTCCATTTCACTTCAAGTAAAGTTCTTAAGAATTGTTTTGATCTAGCTTTTATTTCCTTGCAATCAATTTTCCTTGCAATTAGTTCCTGCCATTAGTTCTTAAATTTCAATTCATCGTTTGAATTTAAGTGCTTAATTGTCAATTAGGTTAAGTTCAGTTCTTGTAATTTCCCAATTCAGTACTTTAGTTAAGCTCATTTTATTCTGTTTCGTATTGTTGTTGTCATTTTCTTATCACAAAACCCCCATTGTATCTAGAAAACCCAAAACATCAGATGACAAATAAACCTTGCAAGCTCGAGTTAAACATTCATTCAACTAGTCCTTGGAAAAATACGACCTGAGGCCCCTCTACTACATTTTTAATTTTGTTAGCTAAAGGGTTTTCAGTTTTATAAATATCTAAATTTGAGTGCTCATCGTGACACATTGCCTTTGGGCATAGCAATTGGGCAACATCAAATTTTTGACGTCGTTGCCGGGGACTCACTAGTTGAGTTTGTTTAATTTGAGCTTGTGTTTGATATTTATATTCTTTGATTCTATTCTTATTTGCTCTATCTTTTTGTATACGGTTGCTGCCATTTTATTTGTTTCGTGATAGGACTGCAGGTTCAAAATGTTTTCAAATGAACAATTAGCGATCAAAAGTTCATTGTTGGAGTTAAAATTGTTGGTGAAGCAAATGGAATTCCAACAAACACCCAACATTTATTCATTTACTTGCAATTTAGGTTGGGGGAATCATCTTAATTCACAACATCCCCCACAACAAGGACAACCTCCATTTCAAAGTTTTCAACAGTCCTATTCAAATTTTCAGCAACCGAATTATCAATTTCAGCCTCAACCACAGCAATTTCAGCCACAATTCCAAAATTTACAGCCAAGTCAGCCAAATTTCCAGCAAACTCAGCAAGGGCAGCCACAATTTCAGAGTTTTCAACAACCAATTCAGCAATTCTAGCCCCAATTTCAGCAACCCTATCAACAAAATCAGCCACCTTTCAAGGAAATCAGCAAGGGTTGCAAGGAAATCGGAATTATCAGCAAGGATATCAGTTTTTACAACAAGGTTTTCAGCCTTACAACCAAAATTTCCAGCCACAAAATCAGAATTTCCAACCCACACAATTTCAGCCCTCACCACAACAATTTCAACCTCAAACTCAGAATTTCCAGGGCTACAATTTTCAGCAATTCCAGTAGACAAATCAATCATTTGATCAACCCCAACAGTTTCAATTTCAGAATTCACAGCCTACTTATAATTTTGAGCAACCTAATGCTACCTTTCAAGACCAATAGGAGTTCCACAACAATCAAGGAGATTTTGAGGATTCCAGTGAGCTTGAGGTTCAACAACAAAGGCTTGAGGAAATTATGGAATAAATCATACAACAGAAAAATCTACAACAACAAGAGTATGATTCTACTCTTAAAGACTTTGAAAGACGCCTTGAGCAAATGGTTAGAGGAATGGAACCAATGCAAGCCCAAGGATCAAGCCAATTCCCTTCTCAAGCTATTCCTAATCTTAAGGGGTATGATTGTGAACTAACTTTGAGGAATGAAGAGGTTGTTTCAAGTTTAAACACTCCAAATGCCGATTTTCCTGAAAAATTTCCAGCATCCTACTTCTCCACTCAAAACAGCCCGGAGGTGATTTTATATCAGTTCAAGGTGACCCTAGTGCAAGCATAAGTCCTTCTTTAATTGATCCTGCAATTTTGGAGGAGGAAGAAGAAGAAATCAGAAAAATTAGGGCACCTACAGCAGTTATTCCTCCTGAAATTCCTATTCAGAGTTTATTTTCAAAATTTTCAGCTCAAGAGGAGGAGCCAAAAGTCTCTTTACCCTTCTCCCAGCACCCTAGAGAGGATCATCCTAGCATTAGCATGGATATTTCAGATGAAGTTGTTGAGGCAGATTTAATTGATGATGAAGCTTCATTTGATATAGTGGGAGGAGATTTTAGCTCAGATGAGGTTGAAGATGCAATAGAGACAGAGGCATTGGAGGAGATGGATAGAAAAGCTTATGACAACCTTGAATTCAAATATGAAGTTCTACAAGACCCTTCTCATCTTTTATTTTGTGATGATATAGTTGATGTTGGTCCTAATTTTTCTAATATGGTTGTTGCAGACATTACTGACGAAGCATGCATTGGAGATGATTCTACAGGTGTAGGGGATTGCACTGTCCCAGGGACCACCAACAGTGATTGATATATTAGAAGATTCAGAGGACAAGCCAGAAAGTGTAGGGACTTGCATGGTAGAAGCAAGAACCCAAGAATCACCTTTTTTAGTTGAATGCCCACCAGAACCTGAATTTTAAGAGGAGCCCTTACTTGACCAGGAGGAGGCTATAGACACATCTACTCTTGTAGAACCTCCAGGTATTCTTCAGCACGATCAGGTAAGTATTTCTCCTCATTGTTTAGAAGAATCTATAGAGGTACCCAGTGTTGATCTTGTTGGTTGTGATACATTTGTTGATACATTCCATGTAGAGCTTGATTGTGAAAATTTCATAGAGAAACCTAGGGTTGGTTCTGTTGAATGTGAAGAATCTCTTGATTCATTCTTTGTAGAAAATGATTGTAAAAAATTTTTAGAGATGCCTAAAATTGATTTTGTTTGTTGTGATGAAATTCTTGACACATCTTCTGTAGATATTGAGTGTGAAAAATTCATTGAGGTACCTAAAATTGATTTTATTAGCTATGATACATTTCTGGATACATCCTTTGTAGAAATTAATTGTGAAAAATCCATAGATGTACATAAGGATGAATTTGTTGGTTGTGAAACATTACTTGATACACCCTGTGTAGAGACTGAGGCTGTTTGTTTAGAAAAATTCATAGAAGTACCCCAGATTGATTTCATTGGCTATGATGCAATTCTTGATGAATCATATGTGGATAATAATTGTGAAAAACTCATGGAGGTACCTAAGATAGATTTCATTGGATGTGATGCATATCTTGATTCATTTTATGTAGAGGTTGTTTATATTTCATTCCTTTCTTACCCTACATGTGTGTGGGAGGTATTTTCTTTACATGGTTTTGCAGGATCCCGTAGGCTTCTAGAATGGGTACTGAAACTTAATAGCCTACAACCTCCCGGAAGGACTTCTAAAGAGCAAGTAGTGGGAGGGGTCAAGTTTACTTTGACTTGTGACCACTTACCCTAAGAATGGATTTTGAACCTTAATCATCTCCGGCCACCGGAACGTACTTATGCGAAGATAATAAGGGAGAAAGCACACTATGAGATTGATCACATGAGGATAGTTTTCCCAAGATGGATGTTACGTGCTCTCTACCCAATTTGAAGGGGAGTTATTTTCTTTTTACACTTCTATTTCATTGTAAATACCATTTTATGTTTCTAGCTGTAATTTTTCTTTTACGATGAGTTCTTGCTAATAAATGCTTGAGTAGTGTAGAATGCATAAGAGTCATTGTAGATACCATTTTATCCCTTTTGGCATTTTATTTATTGCATGACTAGGAATAAATGTATCCATCTAGATTTTCTTATAGCATTTTAGAGTCCCTTGAAAGTAAATTAAATTTGGTTGTTAAAACTTAGGATTTGAGCCATTAGATGAAAATTCTTGGATGCTTGAGTACTTCTTAGCTATGGACTCTAGATTGATGACTTGA
Source organism: Boesenbergia rotunda (assembly GCA_024364735.1). Taxonomy (NCBI): domain Eukaryota; kingdom Viridiplantae; phylum Streptophyta; class Magnoliopsida; order Zingiberales; family Zingiberaceae; genus Boesenbergia; species Boesenbergia rotunda. The sequence continues at coordinate 16,144 of JAGFNQ010001942.1, read as the reverse complement.
GATGAATTCTTTTTACCTAGTGAGGAATTGGCCAAAATTTTGTGATACACACATGTGATTGTACTCTAGAACTTGCTTAGGTTCTTTCAAGGCTATAATTCTATGATTGGACCACATTTATAGAAGTAAATCACTTTGCTTCCTTTCTCATATCATTTTTGCAATTTCCTTGTTGATACACTCTTATTCTATATTTCCTTTCCCTATTCTTCATGTTCATCACAATCTTTTCCATGGACTTGGGTACATTGATGTTTCTTGATGTTTCTTTGCCCGAGACGGACAAAAATTTAAGTGTGGGGGAGAATGCAAGCATTTCATCAAATTTTGAGGTAAATTGAAGCAATTGGCAACCAACAAGAAAAGTGTGCCAATTTGAATTGAAATTTTGTGTCAAGAGTGAGTTGTAATGAATTGATTAGTGAAAAGAAGTGAAGGCTCATTCTCACTACCATAGAAAAAAACAGAAAAAAATTCAGCTGCAAAGAAAAATCAGAAACAGGGCAGCTGAAAAACAGAAGGAAGAAAGAAAAAAAGAAAAGAAAAAGGAAAGGAAAACATGAAGTGGAAGTAAGTGATAGGTTAGATTTCGAATTTGAAGTTGTTTACAAGGAGCTAATTGAAGTTCAAGAGTGAGTTATTGTTTGGAAGATTGAAATTAGGTAGAAACAGTTCAGAAATCTGCTTAATCAGCTACTGATCACCACCTGATCGGTCACCAGTCCGATCAGGGAGGTGCCTGATCGGTCCCTGGACCGATCAGTAGCTGTCCAGTCCGAGCAGAAGGGAAGCCAGACCGATCTTTAGTCCGAACAGGAAAAGGCTGATCGGTCTCCAGACCGATCAAAAGACGCTGGCACACCAAATTCAGCAATCAAAGAGTCCTGGTTTGCTCCCTACTCCACCACAGCTCTGATTTCACTAGAAGATACCATCAAAGGGTCAAAGTGCATTGGGATACATTTTTGAGTGTCCAAGTCTTCTACTTTCTCTATTTTTCCATATTTTCTTGTCATGCTATATTTCTTTTCTATATTTCCTTTTCATATCACATTTCTTTACTTCCTTTATTATAATTCTTAAGTATCAAAGTTCATGAAGCTCCTATTTCATTTCTATTATTTCATATATCTTCTTTACCTTGTTTGAATAAGCTTTTGTAGATGTGGATCCAAACCAAGAATGATGGTGGAGAGTAGATAATAAGCAAGCTTATGGTAGTACAAGAACCATGTTGTGTGTGAGTAAGCTCCACTTCATCAAAAATGTAGAATTTAGGAAGAGAGCCACCAACATTTGCCTTGGGAGGATGTGAGTGTTGAAGTCATCTCAATGAGTCAAGAAGGATGAAGTATACTAAGTTGTTGATTTAAGGACAAGTTTCTAGTCCATTGAGCTTAGATTTTTGAGAATTGACGACCCTAGGTAATTTCCTTTCAATTGCTTCTAACTATGATTTAGAATAATCTAGGGGGATACATCTTAGTTTACTAGTTGGCTTGTGCGAGACGCCCAAGAGTAAGTGTGGGGGAGTTGATAATTACCATTTTGTTGATTATTTTAGGCTCTAAAATCCATGTTTGATCCATATTTTACATGCTTAAGTTTGCATTTATATTAGGTTTCATGAATTACCTCTATTTTATCTTTTGATTCAAATGTTTATATATTTGAGGTATTTTGACACTAAAATTTGAATACCATTTTGTAGGTTTCCATTGACCATGGACCTAGGTCAGACTGAGTCAAACTTGAGCCAGAATTGGATTCGAATCAAAGGGATCAAGCCTTGGATTAATACGAGCCGCCCATGCAAGAGAACGGCTAGATCTGAGCCATCGGTGAATTTCTGATCAATCCGAGTTCAAGATAGAGTCAATCATGACCACAGATCAAGATCTGAAAATTTCATCCAAATCAGAAGCAACCTGACCGTTGGATCAAGCTCAAGATGATCTAGACCATCCATTCAAGAAAAAAGGAGGATCTTGTAGGATCGATGTAGGGTGCTAGAGGGGGGTGAATAGCACTTTTTTGGATCTTTGATCTCTAAAAGTTGTTAGCGCAGCGGAAATAATATGTAAAATAAATAGCAATGCTAACAATACCAGATTTAGTTGGTATCCACCCCGGCCGGGTGACTAATCCAACAATCCTTCGGTGGATCACTCCCTGGATAATCTCCGGCTATCTCGTGTTGCTCCTTGTGGGTGGAGAAACCTCGCCACAGCACCTTGGACACAATCTGAGAATACAAGACTACTAACTTGCCCTATCCAAGCAAGTTTCGTTAGAAAAGATAGGAGAAAACAAGCCCCTTTAAATAGGGCTCGAATCTGAAACAGCCGCTACCAGTCGACTGCCCAAATGGCAGTCAACTGGTCCCGCTCAGATTCGACCGTTACACTCCAACGTTCGAAATCTGCCAGCCTGTTTCAGCCCATAGCAGTCGACTGCCACATGGCAGTCGACTGCCCCATGCCTAAGCCTAGGGTTTCATTCCCGAGTACACATCTCTCCGCACTCAAACCCTCCCGGCTTATCCCCTGAGTATACACACACATACTCAGACCCTTACAACTCAGTTGACTCTTCACCAGCAGTCTTGACTGTTGCCTTCACGCCTTCTTCAACTTTGGCCCTCGTCCCTCGGATGCGCACGCAAGCCTCCAGCTTGCCTCCATGCCACCCTTCACGTACGCCTCGAAGTCCGCGTCCCTCGGCTCATCATCTCCGCTATCCATGGTCCCTCGGATGCGCACGTAAGCCTCCAGCTTACATCCATGCCATCCTTCACCTGAAGACGTCACCTAAGTCCATGCGTACCTGTTCACCTGCACACTCATGTACTCATGTGAGAACAGCACAAATCCTAACTTAACCATTTTGCCCACACATCAAAATATCATGATCCTTCATATCATCTCAGGGCCGATTGCCCCAATAATCTCCCCCTTTTTGATGTGTGGCAATATGTTAAGTTAGGTAAACATATAGCAATAATAATAGCAAAAGCAATTGAAATTAAAGCATAACATACAAGAGGCAACCTCCCCCTTAACCTATGCTTTCTCCTAAATTTCAACTCTTATTGCTAATCTACAGTTAAGTTTTCCCAATCTTAACTCTAATGTCACATAACCAGACCTAAGTTATGTTTCAACCCAGACCTAACTTAATACTCAAATTCTCCCCCTTTGACACCATCAAAAGATTGCCCCAAGCAAACTCACCTTAGGTGCCAAATAGAACTTAATCAGATTTCTGAATATCCCCTCAGAAATCACCACGTGCCACCATCTGCCCCTCACCGCAGTCGACTGCCCCCAGGCAGGTGACTGCGACACTGCAGACTGAATTTCCAGCCGAAATTCAGAAACCAAATAAAAATTCTAGAAAATCCGGAAAAATGTAAAACTTTGCAAGCACGATTGTAAAGGTATCCCCTACCCTAGAAAAATTTGGCTTGTGAAAATTACCAATCGTGCTTGACTTTTGGTACAAACTCTAAAATCTTCAAAATCAAGCACTTTGTATCAAGGTAGAGGTGTGATATAGATGACTAGTGTTTGCGACTTCTTAGCACTTCCACTTGTCATTTGAAATGATTCGCAAACTTCCCTTATACATATAAATGTGTCTATGTTTTTACAAAGTCTCCTCCCAATTTCCTTTCGAGTCTAAAGAAGCATTCCTTTCACCCACAGGACACTCTTATCTCATTGTATGCTACAAGAGAGGAAAATATAATATTTTTATGTGATTTTTAATCAAAACATGTAGAAAGTATCATAAGCATACATATACAAAAGAATATCAACATGTTTAGCAATATACTAGCATTTATCATCCCACACAAGCACAACTTTAATAAAAGTAGCATGATGAAGGTACATAGTTCATGGAGTCAAAGTTAACTTGCAAACATTACCATACTACCTAGGGCCAAACAAGGCCAAAAGTTATCCAAATACATGTTACCATCAAATTAGAAGGTGTTTGAGAGACAACATCACATAATACTCTCAACACTTGAAAACTCCCTCAAAACAAGCATCCTCTGATCAGAAATACATGTGGTCATCACCATCTGGAGGAGGAGGAGGAGGAGGAGCAGGAGGACCCTGATATGATAAATCCCATCGCTGAAGTATCTCGTATATCTCATCTGTGCGGCTGTTCATCCCATCAATTTTTGCTTCAAGCCTCTGCTCCGTCTGCTGGCATCCGTGAATGTCCTCGCGGATGATGTGAACATCCTCCCGGAGCCCATGAACATCCTGCTGAAGCTGGGTAAACTATGCACGCGTGATCAGCTCTCCAGGCTCCTCAACTGCCTCAGGGGCCTCTGGTCGCTCTCTCCAGACAAACCCACCCTGTCTACACTCAATACCAGCCAAGGACAACTGTCTCTGACCGATCTGATCATAATCCTTCGACAGGTGTCGAGTCTGACCACTACAAACTCGGAGACCAAGACATGAATAAAAGAACTCTGTGAGTAAATGACAGAATGGCATATAAATCTTGTCATTCACACTCTGGGAGGAATGACAGATGGCGCTAAAAACCTGAAGAGAGATATCAATATCTAGCCTCCTCTCCAATGCATACATCATAACTAAGTGGGGAAGTCTGATCTTAGCTCTCCCCTTGGTGACAATCGGCAGAATACACTCAACAACAATGCTGGCAGGTCTCATGGGTTTAGCGTCAAACAGACGCTCAGACTCATGTCGATGTCTCCTAAAGTAGTGCATATGAATTTGATCAATTGTCACCCCAAGAAATTCCAATGGTTCTATAACTGTGGGAAAGTAGGTAACCGGATTATTGGATGCTCTGTAATCCAAGAAACTAGCCAGACTCATAACAGAGAAGGGAACAGTGACCCCGGCCACTCGAGACTCATATAGGTTGTTGTCTGCATCAATGCATGTTAAGTTTGCATAAAATTCCATGCAGAGGTCAATATCGACATCTTGTTGACAGTAGACCAACTTTGCCAATTTATAATGTTTGATCATCTCATCCAGTGGTAGAGATTTTTCTTCAAAGAACTTCTTATTCAGGTAACGACAACTCATTACAATGAATTCATTATCCTCAAATCGCTTCTTGCACTCCAAGGATCTAAATCTAGACTCTTCTTGATTTTGTCGGGATGAACCCTCACCCCTAGTTCTCTTAGTGGCCATCCTAACATCTCAAATGTATGCATGCGCACCAAGACACCCCCAAACAAGGAAAATGACAAGGAAAACATGCACAAAATGCCACATTAGTTCCAAAACCATAAGCTTAATGAAAAACTAAAACTTAAATCGTGATACCTCTTCATTCTCTGCATCTTGAGACCTTGAGATCCGGATTTGTTTAAAAGTGGGAGATTCAACTAGCCCTAGAAGTAGATCAAGGTTGAACAAGGGCTTAGAGAGGAGTTTTAGGGCTTGGTAGAGGACGAGGACGAGAAAGAGACGAAATCGTCGGGGGTTGGAATGTCAAAAACTTAGGTTTGGCCACCCCCTGCGCGGCAGTATCCTTTTTAATCCCTCGCTTAGCAGGTGACTGCCCCATGGCAGTCGCCTGCGAAAACCCACAGTAGGGTTCTGTGTTTACGGGCAGGTGACTGCCTCATGGGCAGTCGCCTGCGAGAACCCACAGAAGGTTCTGTGTTTACGAGCAGGTGACTGCCATTTGGCAGGTGACTGGTATCTGAATTTTAGTTTTTCAGTCCGAGATTCAGTAATGCACCAATAATTCCACCAATTTCCAAAAATTTTGAAATTTTGTGAGGACATTTATTGATCCTATGTTTACTTAGGAAAAATATAACTTCAGTTAAAGTCATCCCAACTCCCAAGTTTGGTACAAACTCCGAGTTTTTCTAAAAAGGTATTATAGAACTTTTCCCAAAAGTTCTAATTTTGACCGTACCTTGATGCTTCTTCTTATATTCACTCATAATCACTTCATGGCATCAAGTTACATGGTATTTGGGCATTAAAATCGATTTGTCTTAGCTAGAATTCTAATTTTACCTTTTTCTCTATAATCCTTCCCTTAATGTGTCAATTCTCTAGGATTAAGACTAGCCTTAGTCTTTTTAACCCCTTGGCACACTCTATACTTCTTTTTAATTTTCTAGAAGAAACCCACCTGAGATCCATTGGTCATGGACCCCATTTTGGCTTCCAGAGCTTTCTCTTGAACTCTTAGCCCTCATTACCTTCTTAGGTAGCTCTTCTACAAAGGCAAGACCACACCGATGCTCCTCCGGTGCTTTTTACCCTTCCACTATCACTCTCTTAACCCTATAGATCTTTTCTTTGGTCAACTTCTTTTCTTTCCCTTTAAATGGCTTTTCCTTGCCATTTTTCACTTTCTCTCTACCATAGTTATAGGGCATCCTTGAATATGATACTTTATCATCATTAGCCCTCCTAGGTTGGTATACTAATCCTAACCTACCATTCCTAGGTGATTGATCCTTGTGTATCACGTTTGATCCCTTGGATCCCTTAATGACTTCACCAAGACTTCTTTCTAACTTATCAAGCTTTGCTCTTAAAACTTGATTTTCTTCTTCTAACATCCTAACCCTAGAATCACTAGATCTAATAAGACCATCTCTAGGTCGGCCTATTTTTCTGATCATATTTCTCCCTTTCTTAGAACTTATGCCTTGGTCCTTATTTCTAGAGTTCCTAGACTTATCATGAACTGAAAATTTTTTGGTGTTTTGACCCACAAAATTGTTTCTATTCCTATTATGATATTTAAAGCCAAACACATTCATGGGAACATAATTGTTACTAATTCTATCATTCAAGCATTCATCTTGAGCATTTGTTGAAAAACTTAAAGCATGAGTTGGGTTAGAGAATACCTTCCTTACCCTTGGTGCTCCCCCTTGATGAGTGCTTCTCTCTCTTTCTCCTTTTTCCCATTTCCTAAGGTGCTCCATTTTGCTAAGTTCTCTTTTCTTGGGGCATTTTGTGTGGTAATGTCCTAATTCCCCGCATGTGAAACATCTAATTCTTTTCCTCCTTTCTTGGATTCCTCCATTCCTACAACCCACATTAAATTTAATTTGAATGGACTTGGGCATAGAAATTACCTCCCTTTTTCCTAGTGGGCACTTATCTTTGTAGTGCCCCTTTTTGTTGCAACCAAAGCATACAATATGCTCTTTTGACTTAGCTTTGGTGGAGGTGGAAGTCATCTCTTGCTCTTGTGAGGATGAGGGTCTCTCCTTCCTCTCAACCTTTGATGATAATTCCTTCTCTTCTTCTCTTGATGAAGTACATGGTTCCTCACTTGATGACACGGGCAATTTCTCATTTTGATCCTCTTGAATTATTGTACTTGCCTCTTTAGATATTTCGACTACTCGAGCTTGTGAAGGGTTCTTATGAAGTTCTTCCAACTTGTTCCACAATTCGCATGCATTTGAATATTTCCCTACATTATCCAAGACATGTTTAGGCAATATATTAATCAAGATATTTATTACCTTCTCATTGGCTCTAGCTTGTTCTTGTTGTTCACTTGTCCAATATCTAGGGCGAAGCTTCTTGCCATGCTTGTCCTTGGGAATTTTGAATGGGTCTTCAACGGCCATTCTACACTCCCAATCCATCCCGAGCCAATTCTTCATTCTATCTTTCCAATAGTCAAAATTCTTTTGCTCATATGATGGTGGTGAGTTGATATCGTCACCAAACTTTTCATCCATGACTCTTTTCCCTCTAGCAAGTGCTCCCTCGGCGGTTAGTCCGATGAAGAGCGGTACTTGCTTTGATACCAACTGTAGGATCGATGTAGGGTGCTAGAGGGGGGGTGACTAGCACTTTTTTGGATCTTTGATCTCTAAAAGTTGTTAGCGCAGCGGAAATAATATGTAAAATAAATAGCAATGCTAACAATACCAGATTTAGTTGGTATCCACCCCGGCCGGGTGACTAATTCAACAATCCTTCGGTGGATCACTCCCCGGATAATCTCCGGCTATCTCGTGTTACTCCTTGTGGATGGAGAAACCTCGCCACAGCACCTTGGACACAATCTGAGAATACAAGACTACTAACTTGCCCTATCCAAGCAAGTTTCGTTAGAAAAGATAGGAGAAAACGAGCCCCTTTAAATAGGGCTCGAATCTGAAACAGCCGCTACCAGTCGACTGCCCAAATGGCAGTCAACTGGTCCCACTCAGATTCGACCGTTACACTCCAACGTTCGAAATCTGCCAGCCTGTTTCAGCCCATAGCAGTCGACTGCCACATGGCAGTCGACTGCCCCATGCCTAAGCCTAGGGTTTCATTCCCGAGTACACATCTCTCCGCACTCAAACCCTCCCGGCTTATCCCCTGAGTATACACACACATACTCAGACCCTTACAACTCAGTTGACTCTTCACCAGCAGTCTTGACTGTTGCCTTCACGCCTTCTTCAACTTTGACCCTCGTCCCTCGGATGCGAACGCAAGCCTCCAGCTTGCCTCCATGCCACCCTTCACGTACGCCTCGAAGTCCGCGTCCCTCGGCTCATCATCTCTGCTATCCATGGTCCCTCGGATGCGCACGTAAGCCTCCAGCTTACATCCATGCCATCCTTCACCTGAAGACGTCACCTAAGTCCATGCGTACCTGTTCACCTGCACACTCATGTACTCATGTGAGAACAGCACAAATCCTAACTTAACCATTTTGCCCACACATCAAAATATCATGATCCTTCAGATCATCTCAGGGCCGATTGCCCCAACAGATCTGAGCCATCCGCCACTGATCTAGTTAATCCGAGCTAAGGACAGGTAGATCAGAACCATTGATCAAGATCTGGGGAGTTTGGTTTAGATCTGAAGAGATCTAACCGTTGGATGGAGCAAAAACGATCTCAACCGTCTGTTTCAAACTATAAAGCCATTAATTCCTTCAGAACTGGGTCGTCGTCATCGCGTGTCGCGGAGTCTTCATCGCAGCCACTGTTCTTCGCCATTTCTTCATTTTTTTTCTTCATATCTTCATCGATTTCCTTGCAGTTTTCTTCCTTCGATTGCGCGCGGCCCATCAGATTTGTTCGTCTTCAAGATCTCAGGTCATTTAGATAACTTTCTTTGTTCAATTTGCTAATCCAAATCTCGCAACTGAGGAGCTAAGGTGAGGGTCTTGCCGAAGCTAGTTTCCACTGATCGATCCATTGTTAATCGCTGGATTCCATCGGCCGGAGCTGTTGAAGCGTTGAGAGGGGTTCTCGAAGACGTCTGGATGGATTCTGAGCTCGATTGCGAGTTAGCGCATCAAGAAGAAGATGTTTGGTGGCAGCGTTTCAGTTTCTGATCGGTGTTGTGATCGGACAGAGGGCTCTCTGATCGGTCCCGTGACCGATCAGAAGAGGTCCTGATCGTTCGGTTGACCGATCAGGAAGGGCAGAACAGAGCAACTTGAACAAGAGAGTTTTCCTTAGTTGATTTTTGTGCTAGGGGGTTCATAGCTCAACCTTTGTGTGACGGCAAAGGGAAGTCTTGTTGATAAACTCATTTGATGTTCAATTTAGGATAATTTTGGGTTTAAGCACTTGTTTTCTTTACATTGCTTTAGCTTGTTTCCATTTCACTTCAAGTAAAGTTCTTAAGAATTGTTTTGATCTAGCTTTTATTTCCTTGCAATCAATTTTCCTTGCAATTAGTTCCTGCCATTAGTTATTAAATTTCAATTCATCGTTTGAATTTAAGTGCTTAATTGTCAATTAGGTTAAGTTCAGTTTTTGTAATTTCCCAATTCGTTCCGTACTTTAGTTAAGCTCATTTTATTCTGTTTCGTATTGCTGCTGTCATTTCCTTATCACAAAACCCCCCATTGTATCTAGAAAACCCAAAACATCAGACGACAAATAATCCTTGCAAGCTCGAGTTAAACATTTCATTCAACTAGTCCTTGGAAAAATACGACCTGAGGCCCCTGTACTACATTTTTAATTTTGTTAGCTAAAGGGTTTTCAGTTTTATAAATATCTAAATTTGAGTGCTCATCGTGACACATTGCCTTTGGGCATAGCAATTGGGCAACATCAGCCTGCTCCCACGACCCTCGGATCGGCTCTCAGTCGGACGCGTGCCGGCCCACGCTCCCTGAGATGTCCCCGACTGAGAGGCCGAACTCTCGCTCTCGTGAGTTATAAGTGGGTCTACTCCTACGACCCTCGGATCGTCTCTCAGTCGAACGCGTGGCGGCCCACTCTCCCTGAGATGTCCCCGACCGAGAAGACAGACTCTTGCTCTCGCGAGTTATAAGTGGGCCTGCTCCCACGACCCTCGGATCGGCTCTCAATCGGACGCGTGGCGGCCCACGCTCCCTGAGATGTCCCTGACCGAGAGGCCAGACTCTCGCTCTCGCGAATTATAAGTGGGCTTGAACCCACGACCCTCGGATTGGCTCTCAGTCGGACGCGTGGCGACCCATGCCCCCTGAGATGTCCCCGACAGAGAGGCCAGACTCTTGCTCCCGCGAGTTATAAGTGGGCCTGCTCCCACGACCCTCGGATCGGCTCTCAGTCGGACGCGTGGCGGCCCATGCTCCCTGAGATGTCCCCGACCGAGAAGCCAGACTCTCGTTCTCACGACCTATAAATCGGGATCCGCTCCCACCACCCCTCAGCTCGCCTCTCATTTGGACGTGTGGCGACCCACGCCTCCTGAGTCTTGCCCGACCGAATATCCAGACTCTTGCCTTGCCAGCAAGTTACAAGCGGGCTCAGCTCCCGTGCCCCACTCGGCTCAGTGTCCCCGATCGGGCGTGTGGCGGCCCACGCTCCTGAGAATTGGCCTGAGCAAGTGTCCCGACTCTCGTTCTCGCAAGTTATAAATCGGGATCCGCTCTCACCACCCCTCAGCTCGTCTCTCGGGCGGACGCGTGACAACCCACGCTCCCTGAGTAAGGCCCAACCGAGTGCACTATTTCTCATTTTTATGAGATCTATGGGTGGGTAAGTCTTAAGGACTTCCTTACCCTGACTCCTGAGGCGGGTACGTTGATTACCCACGCTCCTCTAAATCAAATTCACTCAACAATGACACTCCAAACTGCCCGGGTCGGCAGCCTCATTCAATTTGACTCAGATCTGGTCTCCAGCTGTTCTCTCGATCTTGCCCGAGCGGCTAACACTTGGAAGCCATGGCGCTCAAGTGTTTAACTCTGCCGCTCATAAGTGCCGAATCGTTTAATCGTGCTCCTTCCCGAGTGGCTGACAGATAGAAATCCCCGCGCGCGGGTATTTCAAGGGTCCGCTCGCTAAAATGGGTCGGGCGAGCATCCCCTCACTCGGGTTGCTTGCGCCCAAACCCCCAACGCTTAAACACCAAGCATACACGTGCAAAAATGAAAAACGAAAAACTAGCATTCATAGTAGTGCTGTTACAAAAATGAGGCTCAGCCTCTGCCCAAACAGAGAAAGCAAAAAAAAAGGATAGCGCAAGTCTAAGGCCTACAGGCGTGTTGCTGAGGCGTGGCAGGAGGTCGTACCGCCTCCAGCTCCTTCTGAGCTATTTCTAGTTTCGACTTCAGAATAGCGCGCTGCTTCCTGATCCGGGCGAGGTCTCTCGAGCGAGCAGTCAACTCCTCCTCCTTGCCCGTCAAAGTGGCGCGTAATGCAGCAGCTGACTGGCTCACCTCCAGGAGCTCTGCCTTAACCTTGGCCAGCTCGGCCTGAGCCTGGTGCTCAAGATCCCGGGCTTGGCACTCGGTGTACTCCAAGCAGGCGATTTGGCGCCGCGCTTGGGTGACTGTCGTGTTTGTCGTGTCCAGTTCCGCCAGGTGCTCCTCAAGACGCGCCTCCGCGTGGGCGGTACGCTCTTGCAGGGCCAAATTCTCAGCCCGCAGTCTGTTCAGGGCCTCCTCGCTGGACTGCAGCTGTGCATGACAAAGCTGGGCCTCCAGCCTCTCCTCTCGGGACTCGGCTTGATTCAGGGCCCGAGCTTGAATTGTAAAACAAACGGCTTTGTCATAGATCTAGCCGAAGAGCTACAGCATGAAAACAAGTCATAAGCCGGACAAAAAAAGGGGACAAAAGAAACACGAGTCAGTGACAGGACATACCTAACTGCCTCCGCTGCAATCGCGTTAGCTCGGGCAATCGGGTCTTGATAGTCAGACCCCCGGAGGCCGTTGTACAGATGGTTGCTTAACGGACCATACATGTGGACTACCCGAGCGGACTCGTGCGGTCCGGTCACAAGAGTCTCGTATAATGTACTGGAGTTAGCTCGAGACGGCAGGACCAAATGCACAAGACGGGGGCCTACAACTCCCTCAGGAAGAGAGGGGGGAGGTCCCTCGACCCGTACGCCTGAAGAACCGGCCTGGGTCGAAGGGAGTGCCGACAGAGTGGCCCCTGAACAGAGGATGCGGGAGTAGTAGGTATAGACACAGACGGAACAGGAGTTGCCGGCGAAGAGCTCGCCGTAGGAGGCGTAACTCGGGCTCTCTTCGCGGACGAAGGAGTGGTGGTGGTCCCAAACGGGGTCGAACGGTTGGCCGGTCGACCCCTGTGACGCTTGGCCTCCAGCGGACAGGTGTCCTCATCTAGGACCTCTTGATCAGAATCCGGCACCTCCCCTTCCGGCACCTTCTCCTTACTCGAAGAAGGTACATCGGTCGAAGCTGTCGCTAGAGGAGTAGATGTCGGGATAGCCGAAGATTTGCCGGCTTGAGCAGCGACTTCGGCGTCGTCCAGAAGGAATCCCGCCTTCAAGGCCGCCGCCAACATCTTGTCTCAAAGAAAACGCGCGGTCGCAGGAGGAGTTGACCGAAAAACGGAGGGCGCCAGGGCTCTCGACGGCTACAGCACAGGGGCACTGGAAGGGAAGACGCGAGGGGGGAATCCGCTGATTAGGCGCCTATATATATAGGGGCCAGCAATAAACCCTCGCTATCCGATGAGAGCCTCGGAGAAGGGCAGGATCGAATCAGGACCCTCCGATCAGACCCACGGGGCATCTCGAGGCTTGAGGGGACGCACACATTCCCGACGGCACACGCACTGGTGACTGGCGACTGACACTTCATTGTCCAGGAAACCACTCGGCGGGGGACACGTGTCCCTGTCAATTAATGCAGACATCATGAGGAAGTATGCAAAGCGGTTCGTATCACAAACAGGACAGATAGGACAGACGAAAGGACATTTGGCCTACCAGTCAGGTTGCAGGGGCGGCCCGGGCCCGACCCGTAGTGAATTATAAGTGGGCATTCTCCCATGACCCTCGGCTTGGCTCTCAGCCGGACGCGTGGCGCCCCACGCTCCCTAGGATGTCTCCGACCGAGAAGTCAGACTCTCGCTCTCGCGAGTTATAAGTGGGCATGCTCCCATGACCCTCGGATCAGCTCTCAGTCGGACGTGTGGCGGCCCATGCTCCCTGAGATGTCCCCGACCCAGAAGCTAGACTCTCGCTCCCGCGAGTTATGAATGGGTATGCTCCCACAAACCCCTCAGCTCAGCTCCCAGTCGGGCGCATGGCAACCCATGCCCCTGAGCTCTTATCGATCGAGTAGCCCTACCCGCGCTTTAACGCGGGGCAAGGCCCCGAGTGGCCTTGGGAATTATCGCACTCTCACCCCAGTGGGCGGCACTCAGGAACTGTTGCGCTCCAATGCCTCCAACAAGCGCTCGCGAAGCCGGATAGGCTGATCATCCGCGCACTTGACTCACTTTCATTAACAATCGCCCGAGTCGGTAATGCTCGGCCGAAACCGAGAAAGATGTATAGAAAGAAATAAAGGTGATTCGGTACAAAACTGAGGCAAGCCCTACAAGACGACAGATAGGAAAGAAAGAAAGAACAAAATCCCGACCCTCATTTGAAGGGTCGGTAGACCTCCTCAGGCAAGTCCTTAGACATGTCCGACATTGTGACCGAGGAATCAGGAAGGTCGGGGGCGACGTGTCCACCCTGCCTGAGCTACCTTAGGATGCTGGACTGCTGGCATCGAAGTACAACTCGGAGACGCTCGGATACTTGATTAGTGAACTTATCCGAGTTGACATATTCCACCCGCCGAGCATCCCACCGAGTCGCTTCCTCCGCCCTATACACTTGCAGCTCCTTCAACTCTGCTTGAGCTGCCTCCCAAGTCATCTGCTGCTCGCACAGCTGATTCAGTTCTTCGGCCTGAGCGCTCAACTGACTTGTCAGCGAGCTGACCTCCTGCTCTTTGGCTGCCAGTTGTGCGCGTAAAGGCTGGACAGCCTGGTTCGCCTCCTGGAGCTCGGCTTGAGTCTTCTGGAGGTCCACCTGTAGCCGATCCTTGGTTTCCTAAGAGTAAAGTTGCGTGTGTTCGGCCTGTGCAACTTGGCGCTGCACTTGAGCTGCCGCCGCGTCGGTCGTGACAATCTGTGCTTTAGAAGTCTCCAATTCGTCCTTCGCCTGGTCCAGCAGGTCCTGAAGGCCAATCACTTCCGCCCTCAGGCTGTTTAAGGAAGCATCACTAGAGGTCAGCTGAGTGTACCGGAGTCGGGCCTTCAGATACTCCACTTGTCGTTCGGCTCGAAATCGAGCCTTGGTATGACACAGCAGGGACATGCACATGTTGTAGCTCGTGGACCAAAACTGTCAGGTGCAAGGACTGGTTAGTGTCTCAACTACGGAAAGTGTAGAGCAAGAACGGAGATAGCGTCGCTATACCTGGGTGGCTGTCGCCATGAATTGGTCAACCCGGATGCTCGGAGCATAGAAGTCACTCTCTCGCAGACCATATCGAAAATGGTCCGCCAGCAAGCCGTGCAGCTGAACGTCCTGCGTCCGCATAGGGGTTGCGCCGCTCGGCACCTTCATGCTCATGGAATGGTCGGACAGCGAAGGCAGCAACAGATGCATCAGGCGCTCCTCGGCGGGCTCCTCTGACCGGGTAGGGGAAAGCCCACCCAACTGGGAAAGAGCAGGCCCCTCTGGGGACGCCTGAGGAGAAGAATGCGGCAACACGGGGGAATCAGGCGCGGGCTCTTTGCCCTTTCTCCTTTTGCTTGGCCGACCGAAAGAGGCCTCGGCCGGATCAGCCGGGAGGAGTGCAGGTTCGCTGCTGTGAGGCCGACTCCGCCGAAGGATAAGAGGCTGGTCATCTTCTGGGTCTGACCAGGAAAACTCCTCCTTGGATGGTGCAGGCACTGGAGAAACAGGGCGCGACGCTTCAGTGGACGGGAGGTTAGCCTCCCGCTCAGCTAACCGCTCGGCCACACGGGCCTCTAGCTCTGCATCATCTAGGTCGTAGCCCTCCTCTAGAGCCACCGAATGCATCAATGCGACTGCAAGAGGAGCCATGTTCAGTAAAACCTAAAAGGATAAGGACGAGGGCGAAGGGCTTACCGAAGGAAGAAGGCCGACAAAGTGGAGCTGGGCTGAGCCCGAACACGGCCAAGATGTCCTCGCACAGCAGTTGGCCCCCATGGAAACACCGACCCCCGATCTTGAAGAAGGCAAATTGGTACCGCAGGAAAGATCGGAAGTCTTTGTGCAGAGGTGGGGGAGAAGGATAATCCGCCCGAAAGCCAACCGGCTAGGTTGGGCTTGGGATAGGGCGAATATAGAAATATATTTCCTTCCAACCCTTGTTGGAGCTCGGGAGCTTCGATAGGAAGGAAGTGCCCGATCAGGCCTGAAAGAAGAAATCGTCCAGTTCTTGTCTTTTTGGGCAAAAGAAGTAGTAGAAAGTTTCAGGGATAAGGGGAATCTGATACAAGGAGAAGACGACGACCGACCCACAAAGGAGCCGAATGACATTCGGAGATAATTGAGATAGGTTAATGCGGAAGTAACGACAAACGACGGTAATCGAGCACCGACACCATGGTGGTATACCAAGGGGAGGGGGGAAGAGATGAAGCCGCCATCGAAAACAAACGAGAGAAGTAGAACTGACCCCAAGAAAACTCGCCAGAGAAGGTGCACGAAGCACAGTGCCTTGCCGAAACCCTAGTAGAGGACCGAGGAGCGGCGCTTCGATGTTGGGAGTAAAATAGGCCAGGGTAAAAAACGCCTGGTGAGTTCCTATTTATAGGGCCCCGGAAGCAAGGACGACCGCTCGATGGCGGGCCGGAGATTAGGCATCAGGGGATGCGAACCGTCCGATCATGCCCAGAAAAGTCTCGGGG
>JAGFNQ010001941.1:587369-635478 GCA_024364735.1 Boesenbergia rotunda | reverse complement strand
AACCAAATAAGGATGGAAGTCAGAGTAAGCTAGGTAGATCCCGCCCTCTGCATATTACAAAGCAGTAGTCATAGAGGCGTCAATAACCATTTATTCTGTAAACATAGATACTCTACAAGATCTGGTCATGCATTAGCCATTTTATGCAGGAGCTACTGATGCAAGGATAACAAAGAGACATCAGTTTTTGTTATTCATTTTTGATGTGGTGGCCAATCTAATGATTCAAAGAGACACTTACCATCCCCTGAATGATAGTGAGCCAGCTCCTGAGCAGTTGAGGCCATTTTTCCTAGAACAGAATTCATCTAAAAGCAACAGAGTGAGTAGCTGTAAACAAGTGAATATCAATATGTGAAAGTAGATCAAAGCAAGTTAGGGCAATAAAATTTGTCTCAAACGCCTTTCTTTTCTCAAACTTGAGACAAATCAAGTTTGATTCTATTCATCAAGCATGCTAGAATTTACAACAATTGTCAGTTCAGTGTCAATGTCTCTAGTGAGTATGTAGAACAAATCGTGGAACAGGCGATGTTAGTCCCTCGCGTCAAGAATAAGACTATGATGTGGATCTCTAATGGATCTCAAAGAGGGTTGGCGGTGCAGCGGGAGTGGCTCTCAACAATAGTGACTCAGACAAAGGCTGAGAGATGTTAGAGATGGAGCAGGAGTGAGGCCGTCACCAGAGTAATGAACCAACGGAAAAAGGGGTAAGAGAAGTGTTCGATGAACATGCAGAAGTCATCTTGACAGCAGTGGCAAGTTGCAAAACAGTTGGAGGTCACCTCACTGCTGACAACTGTGCATTAGGTGGAGACGAAAATCAGTGGACTGGAGGAACACAAGGGATGGGGAAATCAAAGCTCAATTTGGGGAAAACTGTTTATATCCAATTGATGGAATTATACACTATATTTATAGAATATTTACAGATAAAAATTTGATCACGTCACTTGTTTACTTGCTCTTGTAAACCAATTTTCTCTTCTTATTCTTTGTTCCTATCTATTTATTAGACTTAGTTTGTAAACCAATTTTACCTTTGTTATCAGTTAAGACCCCCTAGAGGTCCCAAACATATGCAGTTTGGATTTTAAAAATCAATTGTGTCCTTTGATATGAGATTGAGTGAATATACTTGCATTTTGTTCCTGAATGATACATAATAGAGCTGATGCGGAACGGACAAAATTGTGCTGCTAATTGACAAACTCTAATGAAGAGGAAAAATTTTATAAACTAAAGATAAAGATGATTGGCTATCCAAAACTCTAACAAATCCAAACGACTTTATATATATATAACAATTTTAAATACCTGAATTGGAAAACTCTTATTAAAACACGTAAAAAACTCTAATGACTAATCAAAATCCTAACTACATCATTCTCCCTTGTCAAGAAGAACAAGATGTGTTGTTGAGTCTGTGACGTCTCACATAAGAGTGAAGCAAGCACTCAAGGTTGCAGCTACCAAAGATGGTTCTAGCGTCTCTTGTTAAATCTCAGTAAATAAGTCGTGCACTATTTGTTGTAATTCCTATATCTCAGTGCCTATGGCTATGAGTCCTTTTTTAGTTTCCAGCAGATTAAGTACCTTTTAGTCTTTCATGGGGACTACCACTATCTGCATATCAATGACTTTCAATAATGTGAATCAATTATAACAAGGAAATGAGTTAGGGGAAAATGGTGGGAATATCACCTGTGTATCAACAAGACAAAAAGGGGCTCAAATGACCCTCAATAAGATATTAAATTCTCTATATTGAAAATTAGACTAATGTTTAATTCAGGTGGTATATCAACAATATAAGCGCTAGGAATTATTTTTCTAATAATGCAAAAAGGACTGCCCTGCCAGATCGAACATGGAATTTTTTGTGGGGTGGTGTTTTAGGAAATCAGTCAGGGCAAATGTGAATAAGAAAATGGTATCCTACATTGTATTTCTTTTGTCTTTGGTGTGTATCTACACCAATTTAACTTAATTCAAGCAAATTTTCTCATAATATTGGCACGTATCTCTCAAAAAATGCTCAGAAAAGTTATCAGCTGACTCAGAAGAGTGGAAATAGGTAGGTACGGGAACAATATATTTTTGTTTCAATTGGTTCGTGACTATAGTAGCTAACATAGACCTTTGATTGGTGGGTATCGCCAAAATTACATTGGCACGAACATCACAATGACATTTTCCCATAATAACATTGTATTGATATATTGAACGACCAGAATAACATATTTCAATTGTGCTGATTATTACAGTTAGGAAACCATGAATGGTACCAAATATCTCAGTGCATGTCCATAGCCAACATAGTTGACTCCCTTCCTGAGCATAATAACAAAGTTTTGTTGTAGATGTAAAATTTTGGCCAAATGGAACAAGCGCATGTCAACAAGAATAACAATATTAATTCCAACTAACAAACTAAACCTAAAAACACTGTGTGTCCTTCTAAGAGACAATGTTATGAATGTATCATCATATAGGATAGCTGAAAAGCAAAAAGAACACGAGTGGTGAAAAAAGTGTGCAAGAAAAAAAAATTAGGTGTCAAGAAAAAAATGTGCAAGTAAAAAAAACATATTGTATAGTGTACCTCTAAGTTCCTCGCTGAAAACTTCTCATCTAAAGTAATAAGTTGTGTGTTAACAAATGAAGTTGCTGATACTCTAGCCCTTCTACCCTGGATAAGAGCTGAAGCTTGGCTAGCTAGTAAATCAAACATTGACTGTTGACGTTCAAGCTGCTTTTGCAATTCTACTACTTCTGCTTTGAAAGCAAGTTTTGCCTCCCTGAAAGGGAAGTATCATGTCAGAAGCGAGGAGCTGGTGACTTGGAAGTCAAGATGCTAACTGCCAATTTATTAATAAAATTAATAACAATAACATTAGGCATTTAACATGAGTGTTGAACAAAGGATGGATGTAGATCTGCAATATAAATTCAAATTGACAGCAATGACCTACCACTGCTTTAGCAATACTTACATCATCTGTTATTTTCATCCACAATACACACACAACAAAAAAGAACTTTCAAGTAATGTAATCAGTTTCACAAGTAACTAACAACTTCATTTGGATTGAAACTAGCTCTAATATCACAAAAAATTTAACATCTAGGACTTCAATAGACTATCATGATATAAACTGAAATATAAATAGGCACAACAAACACAGCATGCATATAATCATCAGAAGGAAGATTTATATCTACCTGATATCTATTAGCCTTTCTTCAGCTCCAAATACTGCTTCCTGGTTATCTTTCTTACTTGAAAAGGCTGAAATGCTGTCAAAAGCAGAGTCCAAATCCTCCCCCTAGATACAATAAATATGATCTGAGGTTGTTATATGGTTAAACTATAGACCACACCTAAGCAATACCTCAACAAAAAAACAAAAACGATAATCAAATTTCAACTGATTCATTTTAATGTTTTCCAAATCATCAAAAGTTAGTACTTTTTGTTGTTGTGTCACTTCAATGCCATCTCAAGTTGCGAGAATGTTATGGTCTAACATTTTGAATAACCAAGTTCAAGACGTAAAAAAACAACTTGAGGCTTCATATGGAATTTGTTTTTGCAAAGTTATTATCAAACTTCAACAAATCTCATGTCTATAGCAATCATCTCCAAACTAAAAAAGTATCTGTGTATGTATCAAAATTAAAAAAGTTCTATTGAGTTATAACCATAAGAATGAGTAAAAAGTACCTCCAACAGCTTTCCTTCGTCAAGAAACTGTTCATATCTGCAATCAAGATGATAAAAAATATTTTAAAAATCCTAACCTTTGAGATTAAATTCTAGAGAAGGTTCTATTTTGATAATTGAAATAGCGATGTCCTAAACCAGAAAGTAGGATTCTCTTCTTGGAGGTTTCTTGTTAACCAGATCATTTCAATAAGTGTTGAGCCAAACAACATAGCCTTTTCAACAGATTGCCTTGAGCTGTACCACAGAATAACACTTAGTATCAGAATTTATAACCTCCTATACAGCCTGAGATTCATCCCAATTGTTAGAATATACTGACACCCGATGTCTACTTCTAGATGCAACGGTCATTTAGGCTAGTTTTGGCCATTTGAATAACTTATCTGGCTGTGCCACATTACCCATATGCAGCAGTATATTTGACTTGCTGCGTCTGTACTAAATGAGGAAAGATGGAAAACTATCTTCGGACTTCAAGTTGGAATTTTCTGTTGCTGTTTTCTATTCCGAGCATAGTGGCGGAGGTAAAAAAATTTCCGTATTTTGTGAAGTGTTGAAAATGCAAGGATAAGAGAGAGTAAGCGACCTCCCCAATCAAACAAGGTATTGGCAATTATAGAATAGGCAATCAATGGAGATTTTTCTCCCAAAGACCTAACATTTTTGCCAATATAGCATCGTTTTCAGGCTTCATTGTCCTAAGCCGCAGCAACGACCTAATTTTGTACAACCGCTACGATATCTCTAAATAGGTACGACTATACAGCACAAAGGAAAGATCAATATACTGTGAGAGTTCTGGGAAGGATAGAACATTAGAAGGGCGAAGGCTGGAGCAGATCCAGTCGAGAACCGGACGTGCCTCCTCGTACTGGAAGGGCCACTCGAAACTGTCCGGATCAAGCGCATCCTGGCCGTCGAAGCCTAGCTCCCCCAGCACGGCGCACAGCCGGCTTCCGCTCATCGCCTGTCGCCGGAACCCACGACGCCGGTTAGAGGATGCGGAAGGCGGAAGCAAATTCGGCCCGAGATCGCCGCGGCGACGAAAAAAATCAAAAAAGGCGCTGGTTTTTTTGCCAGCCGGCTCGATTTTTCTCTGGATCGGATGGCTACCGGGAACCGATGCCGTTGGATCACATCGATCGGGTTCGATCGTAGCCGTTATTTAAAAATTATTGTACTATTTCCAAAAAAATAACCTTATTTTATCTAAAACAACAAATTTAAAATTATATATATATATATATATATTCATTTTGATAGGTCGCATGTCCGTCCATCCATCCGGATCTACGTTGTGGACGTTGTGGACCTGAGTAAGTCATATGTGCCCAAAAGTGATCCGAACATCCTGAGTGCATCATAGTCAGGATAGTCAGGACATTTTTGAACACTCCAACTCTCATGTCCGTAGCATAGGTCCATGATATAAAAGCATGAGCATATTTTTTTCCTTTTTAAATTATTTTTTTAGTTTGCTAATGAATCATTTAAGGTTTTACTTCTAGTGGTTAAGTTATAATATTAAAAAAAATCAAATTGAAACAAATTAAATGTACATAGGGTGTGCGGCATAAAGTGAGCAGCATATCAAAACTTTCTCTATGAATGTATAACCTATGTTGGCATGCCCTGTGTGTGATGTGTTGCATGACACGAGAGGAGTAGGGGGCCTCCTACTGTGTGTCCTCTTCCGCAGTCGCTCTGTGTGTTGCCCATGGTCAACACCGTCCGCGTTGAGTAAAAGGGGGGGGGGGGGGGGGGGGGGGGGGGGGGGGGGGTAGGGATGGCAATGGGGCGGATCGGGGATGGGTTTACCTTCCCCGTCCCCATCCCCGCTTCTACTTAATCGGGAAATCCCCGTCCCCGAACCCACGGGGAGTAAATCTTCATCCCCGTCCCCATCCCCACTTAAAATATCCATTTTTTTTCAAGTTAAAAACTCAAAGTTGGTAGCAAAATGCAACTGTGTATGAATACAAAATCTAATAGCATACATAATATCATAAAATCTAATAGCTTTCATATCCTCAAAAAAAAATTTGAATCGAAGCCGGTCTCTTCCGTATCCTCAAAAAACTTTCGAAGGCGATCTGGCTAAGAACGAAGAGTGCAGAGCAAAAGGAGATCTTGTCCGGCGAGTGGGGCTGGGAGATGAGACAGAAGGGTTGAAGATAATCAAAAACTTGTGGGAGGCGGTGAGTGAGCGACAATTCATTACTCATTAGGGTTTTAACAAATCTTTAATATTAATATTATTGAAATTATTTTAATAATTATTATTAATTTATCATTATTAAAGATATCGGAGCGAGTTCGGGGATGGGGATAACATCCCCATATCCGCCCCAATCTATTTCAGGGATTTTTAAAAATCTCCGAATCTGAATCCAAACCCGATAATACCTTCCCAAACCCGCCCCATTTCAGATTTTCCCCGCGGATATCCAAATCCGTGGGGAAAATTGTCATCCCTAGGGGGTGCCTGAAAGAGTACTTAATCGAGGATGTTGTCGCGCATGGGAAGGCACGTAGCATATCAATACTCTATGGCTACGTTTGGTAGAGGGTAATGTAATCGGGTCTGTAATGTAATCAAGTTTGTAATGTAATGTAATGTAATGTAATCTTGATTACATTGTTATGTTTGACAATGAGTTGTATGTAATCTTTGATAACCATTACAAGTTGGATTCCTTTGTTTGGTGAGGGGTAATTCATCCTGTAATGTAATCAAGATTGACGACCGACGACCGCCGCCGGTCGGTCGGTGACCATCGACCGGCTGGCGGTCGCCGGCCGGCGACGGCGGCGGTCGCCGGACGGCGGCGGTCGCCGGCCGGCGACGACTTTACAAGCTGTAATGTAATCCAGATTACGGAGATTTTGTTTTGTAATCCAGATT
The DNA here is from genome assembly GCA_024364735.1 of Boesenbergia rotunda. Taxonomy (NCBI): domain Eukaryota; kingdom Viridiplantae; phylum Streptophyta; class Magnoliopsida; order Zingiberales; family Zingiberaceae; genus Boesenbergia; species Boesenbergia rotunda. Next base: position 628,843 of record JAGFNQ010001941.1, on the reverse strand, counting down.
ACAAATCATCAACCTCTTTTGTAATCGAGATTACATTACATTACAATTTTAAAGTTATTCCAAACAAAGGAATCCAACTTGTAATGTAATCTGGATTACATTACAGGATGGATTACACCCTACCAAACGCAACCTATATGCATACAAAAAAAAGTTATAATGTGCTATGTACGTGTATCAGTAAGCATCGTGCGAATATTTAGGATTTAGAGTTTAGTACATGGTGTAGCCGGGATTTAAAATTATGTAGGGTTGATAGTCCATATAAAATAAAAATAAATACATTAATGCTAATTAACATAGTGATTATATTTCTCAGCAATCGATTGCCATGGGATCGGGGCAATTACAAGTAGCGGGGTTGGTGTTCTGACGGCGATAGTTGCAGCTAAGTGATGATGACAAGGTGGAGTCGACGTCTCTTACTGTAGGAAGAGCAACAACGACGAAACTCAACACAAATATCACATGCTATTCAAGAAAAGGGATGGCACGACATCAAGTTGTGACTTGCAAAAGACACGAATATGAAATATGAGCTCTGATACACTCAATGAAACACTTAGTGAATGACGTGGCATTTTGCATGCACACGTCCGATTATCGCTCGGACACCATCAGCGGCCTCCGGTCGCGCCCCCATGGTGAATCCGTCGGGAATCACTGCATGTAAAGTGTCACGTCATTTACTGAGTTTTTCCTTGAAATTTTTTATTGAGCGTATCATTTTCCATTAAATATCTAATAAAAGATAATGTAAATATTTCAAGACATAAAAATTAAACCGTTGAGAAAGGAGCTCGAACAAAATCCATTTCAGAGATGAACGAATCTGCTCGAACCCAAGAAAGGAAAAAATACAAAGAGGATTGAAATCAAATTCTTTCACACTTAGCTCCGTGTCTATGAGCAAAAATAAGGAAGGCGACGACGCCAACTACCCGTGGTGGCAAAAAGGCGATTTGTTCGCCCCCAGCGTCCCCGCCAACTCGTCCCAAAGCCAACACGGAGGAGGTAAATCACGGCGGTTGATCCTGTCGCGAAGCGAGGTGGCGATCCCAAGGGTCGGATGGTCTCCAAGGTGGCACGAGCTGGGGAGGTGGCAATGACCTGGCGGCGCTCCGGCTTAGCTCTGCAAAATAGCGACCGTCAGTAAACCCGCCAGGGGTTTCCCTGGTCAGGCACTCCGACAGTCAAGGCAGTATCCGCGGGCGCAATAGTGGAATTGAATTGAAATGAGGCAGCAGATTAGAGAGCTCGCGCGCGCATACATTCGGTAGGAGGAGTGCGAAGTTTATATAGCCGGGGGAGCTGACAACCCTTGTCCATGTTGACGAGACAAGGGTGTGATAACTGTCAACTCATAGGGACCACTTAGGCGAGGCATGGCGCGGGGTGCTCGGGCAGTACGAAAGTACTGGATTGGCGGGCTAACCGCGAGAAGTGTCAGAGATGTGTAAGGTGTGCAGAACCCCGCTAGCAGGGTCGTACCCTGGATATAATGATATAGAGGGCGTAGGGGCGAAATAGCCCGTACCCCGAGAGTCGGTCGGTGTGTCTAAGTGCCAAGGATCGGGTCGGGTAATGGCCAGTGAGCGTGGGCAGCCACGCGTTTGACTGGTAGAGTGGAGGCGCAGGGTACGCCCTGAGTCGGGGGTTTGTTGAGTGATGTCTGTCTGATTTTGTTAGATATCCAGTCCTTATGATGGTATTGGAGCGTGGGTCGTCACGCATCCGACTGTAGTGCACGACCTAGATCTAGGTCGGGGAGGGCAGGGAGCATGGGCAGCCACGCATCCAACTGGGTTAGGAGGGGCTGGTGGTCAGCCCGACCGACCTCATTCTTAGCTAGCTAAACACTGCCCCGGGGGCTCCCGGGCTCGGGAACCCCCTGGTGATATCTTTGCTGACCTGTCTACTAGACCTTCATGGCGCCAGACTGGCTGGCAGGGTCGGCCAACCTACCCGTAGGCAAGGTCGGGATCATGAGCGTCCCCCTCAAGTCTAGTCGAAGGAGGCGGCAAGTCCGACTGACTAGACTATCGTCTGTTGAAGTAAGCCTAGTGCGCCGGGACATCCTGGTCCCTTCTTGTGGCTCTCAGTGAACTTTTCGGTGTGCAGGGATCCCGGTCATGCCACATTCTCTGCCTTTTCACCTTCTGCTGCCCGGGATCTTCGAGCATGTTGAAATCTCATACATTAATGCTCTCGGTTGATGATTGTTCCACGTGTCTTTTCCCCATTCCTTTTCCGAGCGGCGAAGCGCTTTGTTTGCTGGGCCCCTCTGGGCCTGATCAGACAGCTATTATTGCCCGCCACCTTTGCTATGGCCCACCATCGGGCGGTTCTTATAGCCTCCGAGGTTGTATAAATAGGTTCTTACTTTTATCACCTCCCTTTCACCTTTTACACCGGTGTACCGCACTTCTATTTCCGGCTAGGGTTGCGGCGGAACCTCTAGTCCCGGCTTTCTTCTCCGACGACCTTTTCACTGGTTAGGTTTCCTTCCTTCATTTGCTTCGTATGGCCTCTTCATCTCACGACCACGCTCCATGGTATGTTACCATGAGGTCTGTCCTTGACCACTGCAACCTTGATGTAATTAAGGCAGACTTCCATATCCCGTCTGACCATCCCGTCTTGCTGCCTGCTTCTTCCGATCAACCCGCCAGACCTCCAGCACACTACATTACCATCTCTCGAGATCACTTGCAAGTTGGGTTACGCGCTTCCCAATTCATCCCTTCATCACCTCGGTTTGTCGCTACCTTTGCCTTAATCTGTCCAAACTAACTCCCAATTCCATCCGCCTTCTCTGTGAGTCGGTTATTATTTTTCAATTGTATCGGCTTCCCCTTCGAGCCGAACTCTTTCACTACTTCTTCTGTCTGAAAAGGCAAGAATTGGGTGAGTTTTACTTCCAAACCCGTCCCGGGACTTCCTTCCTCTCTCAGCTTCCATCTTCCAACAAAGGTTGGAAGGAGAGGTATTTTTTCATTCGCCCTGTTGCGCCCCCGAGCTGGCCAGTTGGTTTTCGGAAAGACTCTCCTCAGACACCTCCTCATCATACGGATTCTCGGAAATTCCCTCCCTTCGAGCTTGCCCTCTCCGTGCTCGGAGGTCGACACTTCCTCAGCGTGCCGTTATTGGGTGAAGACATCTTGTCCGCGTTTGGGCTCAGCCCCGCGCCGTTTCATCGGCCCGCTTCTCTCGGTAAGCATTCCTTCTTCTTCCCTGTCTCTTTACTGCTACCTGACCATTGCTTGCCTGGTAGCCGTGATGATATATCCGGCGGCCCTCGAAGAGGGTTACGGATTGGAGCCTACGGAGATGGAGGCTTGCATACTGAAGCTGATGAAAGAGCAAGAGGCGCGTGAAGACGAACAGCGAGCCGAACAAGGACTGTGTGCGGAGCAGCTGGCCGAACAGGAGGCGACTCTCTATGGCTCTAAGTCACCCGCCTCTCATTGTTGTGCCTCCGCGCCTGAGGATGAGGAAGTTTCCCAGTCCAACCCCGAGGACACTCGAACTCCGAGTCGTCTGCTGAGGCGCCCACGTGATGATGGGTCCGTGCCCCGACCCGGCCGACCCCGCGGAAGTTTTTCTAGTCGGCCCAGCAAGAGGCGAAAGGGTAAGGCATCGATGGTCGACTCCCTAACACTGCCACCTTCTTCTCCTCCAGCGCTTCCGGTGGGGCCAGTGGTTGCCCCTTCAGGGGAGACTCCAGCCTCGATCGGGGGAGCCTGCGAGCGAAGGCCCGATGCATTTGCTGCCACCCTCGCTATCTGACTTGCGCATGAGCATGACGGTGCCGAGCGGCACAGCCCCCATACGGTCGCAAGATGTACGGTTGTATGGTACGGTAGCAAACCGATTTCTAACCGGTTTGCGAGCGGGTGGCTTGAGTGGCCCGAGCGTCTGGGCAGACAATTTTATGGCTACGACCACACAGGTATATGCTCACAGGCTGTTACGTGCCTTGCACTTTCTTCGGTTTAGATGTTACCCGATCTTCTTTTTGCAGCCCTGGGCCCAAGGTTTTGGCATGTGTATATCCATGCTGAGCCATGCCAAGGCCCGGTATCATGCCAAGCGTCGTGTGGAGGATCTTGAAGCCCGACTCTGGCATACCTATCTGGCTTCTGACGACGACTCTCTAAACAGCTTAAGGGCGGAGGTTATCAGCCTTCAGGACTTACTGAGTCAGGCTCAAGAGGAGCTGGAGACCGCCAAAGCACAGATTATCTCGGCTAATGCCGAGGCGGTTCAAGCACAACATCGGGTTCCCCAGGACGAGCAAGCGCAACTCCGTTATCGCAGACGCAAGGAGGAACTGCGAGCAGATCTTCTGAAGACCAAGGCCGAGCTCCGTTGGGCCAGTGAGGTTGTTCAACCTTTGCGGGCGCAACTGGCGGCTAAGGATCAAGAAGTTGGTTCGTTGCAGGACCAACTGCAGGATTTGCGCGGACGCCAAGCGTCCTAGGATGCGGCTCAGGCGGAGTTGGAGGGGTTGCGCAAGCGCCAAGCATCCTGGGATGCGACTCGGGCCGAGCTGGCGGAGCTTCATTCCTACAAGGAGGCGGAAGCTGATCGGTTGGAGGCCTACAGGCTTGAGTGTATCAACTCCAAGGCACATACTGACGAGATCTCCCGGCGATTTCGGGCGGTGGTGATGCACCAAGAAATCAGTATAATCCGTCAACTTAAACGGGGCGGGTACTGTTGGATCGTAGAAACTCGATAGGGGGGGTGAATATCGAGATCAAATTTTTCGAAACACTAGAGAAAATACGCAGCGGAAAATAATAAATCAATCGCGAACACAGGTTGGTTATACTTGGTTCGAAGTCGCGGTCGGCTCCTACTCCAAGGCTCACGGTCCTTGACCGTTTACTTTGGGCAATTCTATATTCGGAAAATCTTTTACAACTTGATAGTACAGATATAGAATTGGAAACTGAATTAGCAACACTTTCGTAATTTAAATTTACCGACGCCCGAGGTGGATCGAATTTCGGAGCAGAGGGTCGTTGTCGGCGCTGGAATCTCGAAGTTGGAGTTTGTCGGAGCGCAGCGCTTGAACGAAAGTGTTTGGAGAGTTGAGAGAGTTGTTCTTCGAAGCCTTGGGGGTGAACCCCCTTTTATAGCACCCATGGGGGCGCCTGTGTTGATGGGGCGCCTACACGTGACCTTCCCTGCGCGATCTCTTATCCGCAAGCTCGGTCATCGCTTATCCATCTTCACTGGGGTGCCTAAGCTGATGGGGGCGCCCGTGGCCTCACGAGCGCCTGAGCTGCCTTGGTCCAGAGGCTTCGCAGCAGTGGTTTGGTTTTTGCCTTTACACTGGGGCGCCCGTATCCATACGGGCGCCTAGCCCCAGTGAGGTGCCCCACTCCATTGGGGCGCCTGAGTTGCAGAAGCAGCATTCCTTCGTTCCCTGCAACCAAGGTTAGTTCCAAAACACAACACGCAAATATGTTAGTCATTATTTACAGTCTTAGCTGTCTTGGTTTTGACTTTGGGTCTCCCAAATGGAACCCTAGGTCGAATTGACGCCTAATGTTCCCTCCTACGGGGAATGCGCCCTCACCTACTCCTCTCGGGAGAATTTACCTTTTTGCCAACCGGCTCCTCCGGTTGGACTTTTGCCCAGCTTTACTCACCAGGTCTTCGTGCCCAGTCCGCGACCAGGACTTAGTGCTCAATTCCTTGAACCAGGTCTTCGGTGCCCAGCCCTCGGCCAGGACTTAGTGCCCAATTCCTCGAACCAGGTCTTCGGTGCCTAGCCCTCGGCCAGGACTTAGTGCCCAACCTTACGTCAGGACTTAGTGCCTAGTGTACCTAAGACTTTTCCTACACAACTTGAGTAGCATCGTTAGATTACCAATAATACTTATACTACAAAAAAAAGGGTATTCTGCGACGAATTTTTAAAAAAAATTCGTCGCAAAAATTTTTTGCGACAAATTTGGCGACGAAAAAAAATTCGTCGCCAAATACTCGTCGCAGAATTCTGCGACAAAAAAATGAATTTGTCGCAAATTTTACGACAAATTCATTTTTCGTCGCAGAATTTGCGACAAATTAAATTTTCGTTGCTAAATTTATCGCAAATTTTTATAAAATTTGTCGCAATACTTGCGACGAATATAACATTTGTCGCAGAATCTGCGACAAATTTTAAAATTCGTCGCAAAAATCTGCGACGAATTATGAAATTTGTCGCAGATTCTGCGACAAATTTCATAATTTGTCGCAAAAATTCTGCGACAAATATAATAATTCGTCGCAGAATTTGCGACAAATTAAATTTTCGTTGCTAAATTTATCGCAAATTTTTATAAAATTTGTCGCAATACTTGCGACGAATATAACATTTGTCGCAGAATCTACGACAAATTTTAAAATTCGTCGCAAAAATCTGCGAGAATTATGAAATTTGTCGCAGATTCTGCGACAAATTTCATAATTTGTCGCAAAAATTCTGGGACAAATATAATAATTCGTCGCAGAATTTGCAACGAATTTTAAAATTTGTCGCTGATTATTTCCAACGAATAAAAAATTTATCGCAAAATTTGCGACGAATAACAGAATTTGTCGCCGAATTTTTGGGACGAAAATATAAATTTGTTGCAAAAACTCGACAAATCTTTTATTTGTCGCAAAATATCTGCGACAAATTTGAAAATTCGTCGCAAAATTCTGCAACGAATTTCTTAATTTGTCCCAAAATCTGCGACAAATATCAGTATTTATCGCAAAAAAATTAACTACAAATTACTAAATTTATCAGAAATTTTGCGACAAATTTAAAAATTATCGCAGATTTTGCGACAAATTTTAGAATTCGTTGCAGATTTTTGCAACGAATTTTAGAATTTGAGGCAAAATATAAAACAATTTTTTTTGTCATTAATTTTGTATGACAAATTTATAATTTCGTCGTAGAATTTATGAACAAATTTTAGTATTCGTCGTAGATTTTTACAACGAAAATATATTCGTCGCAAAATTGATTGCAAAATAAATAAATTTTTAAAAAATTATATTTATCAATAATATTTTAATAAAATAAATTTCAAATAATTAAAATCAAAATCAGTACATATGTTATTTTCTCAAGATTATTTTATTGAAAAATACACTCTAATTCATTATCTATAGATAGCAATAAATATAATACATTACATGTAAAAAAACCACAAACAGTAAATATAATAGTTTACATGAAAATACTCAATATCAGTTCAAAAGATAATAATCGTTATAATTACAAGATAACAATGAAGTAAGTTTCCTATTACAATAATCTCAGTAAGCTTTGTCATGGAGAAAGTAGAGGAGATGGTCTGACTCTATTCTTGAAAATGATCTTTATAATACCTGATAACAACAAAAAAAAAGTAAGATATTCATGAAATAGAACAATATAAATGTGTAATGCTCTTATACAGTATAATGAAAAGAAATAGTGCAGACAGTAATGTAGCTAACATAAAACCTTCATACTTTTATGTAATACTATTATTGAGGATCTCAATAATAAAGACCATGAAGGAAACTCAAACTTCAATATTAATGTATGCAGTATAAAATTCAACTGTACAAACAAGGATATATATCAAATAAATCTAAAAAATGAGAACTTATTACAAGCCTAGAAAATGAAAACTATCTCTGTTATTGAAACTGAATTATAAAATGTAAAACTAAAAAAACATATGGTGCATAAAAAATAAGATAAGCTGTGAGTTGTTCTTACGAAAAATATTTATCTTGTTAACAAAAATTTAAACAATCTCAGTGAACATTAAAAACTTATGCAATTTTAATGAACATTAACAAATAATAAGAAAGATACCCCATTATTTTATTTTCATGCTTCAACAAGATATAATTGTATATAATAATAAAAATTGATGCCTGAGAGTTATATAAAAATTAAGTATACTCATCTGTAACAAAATGAAAGCAAAAATTTATACTTACATTTTCGGCCTGAGAACTACATCTACGACCACCACCCCGTCCGAAGATGTGCTGTAAAATAAAAAATAAGATAAAGTTAAAATAAATTTGATACATAACAATTAATATAAAAAACCTTACCATATTTATTTAGATAAAGAGAATGCGTAAATCCTACGACAACAAGATATCACCTGTAATGACCTATAAATAGCAAGAAATATAAAACATTAACAGATATCATCTGTAATGAGATTTAATTAAATTAAATAATTACTTGTATTAAAGTGAAGAATTAGTTAATTAATATCTTAAATCGATCAATTAGTTAACCACATGTAAACAAAGAAAAACACATAGTCATGCAAATAATACCCTAATTGTATGTTATAATATAAGTAAACACAAATTTTTATAAACCAATATAAACTACCGAAACCTAATCTTATAAAACACTCGCACAAAAACATAGATTATTATAGTAAACATTAATCAGAATATTAAATAACAAAAAAGGGATATGTACATACCAAATGAAGGTCACCAACAAAGACGGTTCCCACTCCAAACACATATAATTAAGACCTACACAAAAAAAATTACAGGGTCAAAATATAAATCAGAAATCAAATCTTTAATTATAAAATCCGACCGTGAGCGATGTGGCCCAAGCCCAGCCAAGCTTGATATTTTGGACCTGACCAGTCAAACCCGGATCAGGCCAGCCCGGACTGACCCGGCCAAGCCAGGCCCCGCCCCGGCCAAGACATGGTCGGCCGAACAGGCCCGCGCGCCCTAGCGCGGCCAGGCTCGGTGCAAAATTGTCGCGCCCGCCTGGTAACTCGAGAGCAAGGCCGCACAGGCCGGGATCCCGCGAGCGCGACCACACCTGGCCGGGAAAGCACGAGGATGGCTGAGCACGGCCGGAAGAGAGCGAGCCGCCGCGCGCAGCCGGTATCATTCGACCTCCACCGCGCGCGGCGGGTATCCCGCAAACGTGGCCACGCTCGGCCGGCAGCGTGTGAGGCGAGCGGCGGCGGGTGAGCCCGGCACGCACGAGCGCGAGGCCCAGTAGCGCGAACGCGGGCGCGCGAGGCCGGTAGCTCGCGCACGGCCGCGCGTAGCCGGTAGCACGAGCGCGGCCACGCGCGGCCGGAAGTGAGGGAGGCGCGTGCGCACCGAAGCCAAAGCCAAAGCCACCGGAGATAATTCGGAGAAAGAAGAGAAAGGAGAAGATATTTAGCGCGCGGAGATCTCGTCGTTGCAGAGGGAGCGCGCGCACACTGCCGCCAAAAGCCAAAGCCAAAATGAAATGAAGTAGGGCAAAAGTAGACCGGGAGAATAATTCGGGTTTTGCGACAAAAATAAATTTGTCGCCAAATTTGTCGCAAAATAATTTTTTTCATAAATACCTTCAAAAAATCATATAGTGATATACAGAACTTAGAAATCGACGAAATAAATTTCTACGAGCTCGTATCAAAATCTGATTATATAAATAACCTAAAACTTGGAAAATATTTATAATTTTTTAAACATTTTTAATTTGGAAAATAAAATTTTGTGGGTTTAAAATTTTTTTATATAAATTTATCCGGTAACATTTATGTTTAACGTTATTTATCTCATTTATTTAATGAAACGAGTTTCTACGTGCTCGTATCGATAAATGACATCAAACTTAAATTTTACATAATATATTTTTATTTGTAATTTTCTAAATTTTATTTACTTGGAAAATATAATTTTGTGGCCTAAGATTTTTTTCTATAAATTTATACGGTAAAATTTAAGTTTGACGTCATTTATTTCATGATTAAAGCGCTACGAGCACGTAGAAACTTATTTCATGAAATTCGGAGCTCCGTACATAATATATTTTTATTTATAATTTACTAAATTTTATTTACTTGGAAAATATAATTTTGTGGACTTAAATTTTTTTTATAAATTTAACTAGTAAAATCTAAGATTGACGTCATTTATTTCTTGATGAAATCGCTATGAGCACGCAGAAACTTATTTGATGAAATTCGGAGCTCCGTATGTTTATTTATGATTTTTTCAAGGTATCTAGGTTTCTTTTTAAAAATTTAAAAATTTGGGACGAATATCAGAATTCGTCCCAGATTCTGCGACGAATTTCCAAATTTGTCGCAGATTAGGGACGAATTTTAAAATTCGTCGCAGAATTAAATTTTTAAAAAATCAAAATAAATACCGTTTAATTGTCGTAAATGGACCTAGAGAACTCGAAATTTAATGAAACAAGTTTCAATATGTTCGTATTGATCCCTTGATGAGCTAAACGGCCACAAATATGAATTTCTATTAATATATTTTTTTCATAGTTCATTATTTATATCAGCATTGACTTAGTTAAAAGTTTCTAAGTCTGAAACTTTTATAAGCAATTTCATATTAATCCTTCATTAATCCCTAGAATTTTATTTGAAATTTGTGTTTAAGATCATTTATATCACGAGGACGTCGATACGAACTCGTAGAAACTTGTTTCATGTCATTCCGAGTTCTGTAGCTCAATCTGCGACATTTCGAATGTATTTAGGATTTTCCAAGTTTGCGACGAATTTCTAAATTCGTCCCAAATCTGCGACGAATTTCCAAATTCGTTGCAAATTTTGCGACAAATTTCCAAATTCGTTGCAAATTTTGCGACAAATTTACAAATTCATTGCAAATTTAGCAACGAATTTCGAAATTCGTCGCAAATAATTATTTTTAAATAAACCAAAAGAATATTAATAAATTTCATATATGGACCTACAGAACTCGGAATTTAACGAAACGAGTTTCTACGTGCTCGTATCGAATCCGCGTGATATAAATGACCTCAAACTTAAATTTTGCATAATATATTTTATTTGTAATTTTCTTAATATTATTTATTGGAAAAATATTTTTGTGGCTTAAATTTTTTTTCTATAAATTTATCCATTAAAATTTAAGTTTGACGTCATTTATTTCATGATGAAATCGCTACGAGCACGTAGAAACTTATTTCATGAAATTCGGAGCTCCGTACGTTTATTTATGATTTTTTGAAGGTATTTAGATTTCTTTTTAAAAATTTAATTCTGCGACGAATTTTGAAATTCGTCACAGATTAGGGACGAATTTTGAAATTCGTCGCAGAAATAAATTTTTAAAAAATCAAAATAAATACCGTTTAATTGTCTAGATGGACCTAGAGAACTCGGAATTTAATGAAACAAGTTTCTATATTTTCATATTGATCCCCTGATGAGCTAAATGGCCACAAATATAAATTTCTGTCAATATATTTTTTTTTCATAGTTCATTATTTATATCAGCATTGACTTAGTTAAAAGTTTCTAAGTCCGAAACTTTTATAAGCAATGTCATATTAATCCTTCATTGATCCTAGAATTTATTTGAAATTGTGTTTAAGATCATTTATATCACAAGGACGTCGATACGAACTCGTAGAAACTTGTTTCATGTCATTCCGAGTTCTGTAGCTCAATCTGCGACATTTCGAATGTATTTTAGATTTTCCAAGTTTGCGATGAATTTCTAAATTCGTCCAAAATCTACGACGAATTTCCAAATTCGTTGCAAATTTTGCGACAAATTTACAAATTCGTTGCAAATTTGCAACAAATTTCGAAATTCGTCGCAAATAATTATTTTTAAATAAACCAAAAGAATATTAATAAATTTCATATATTGACCTACAGAACTCGGAATTTAACGAAACGAGTTTCTACGTGCTCGTATCGATATCCTCGTGATATAAATGACCTCAAACTTTAATTTTACATAATATATTTTAATTTGTAATTTTATAAATTTATTTACTGGGAAAATATATTTTTGTGGCTTAAATTTTTTTTTATAAATTTATCCGGTAAAATTTAAGTTTCACGTCATTTATTTTATGATGAAATCGCTACGAGCACGTAGAAACTTATTTCATGAAATTCGAAGCTCCGTACGTTTATTTATGATTTTTTGAAGGTATCTAGGTTTCTTTTTAAAATTTTAATTCTGCGACGAATTTCAGAATTTGTCCCAGATTCTACGACGAATTTTCAAATTCGTCCCAGATTTTGCGACGAATTTTGAAATTCATCGCAGATTAGGGACGAATTTTGAAATTCATCGCAAAATTAAATTTTAAAAAAATCAAAATAAATACCGTTTAATTGTCGTAGATGGACCTAGAGAACTTGGAATTTAATGAAACAAGTTTCTATATGTTCGTATTGATCTGCTGATGAGCTAAATGGCCACAAATAAAAATTTCTATCAATATATTTTTTTTCATAGTTCATTATTTATATCAGCATTGACTTAGTTAAAAGTTTCTAAGTCCGAAACTTTTATAACCAATGTCATATTAATCCTTCATTGATCCCTAGAATTTTATTTGAAATTTATGTTTAAGATCATTTATATCACGAGGACGTCGATACGAACTTGTAGAAACTTGTTTCATGTCATTCCGAGTTCTGTAGCTCAATCTGAGACATTTCGAATGTATTTTGGATTTTCCAAGTTTGCGACGAATTTCTAAATTCGTCCCAAATCTGCGATGAATTTCCAAATTCGTTGCAAATTTTGCGACAAATTTACAAATTCGTTACAAATTTTGCAACGGATTTCGAAATTCGTCGCAAATAATTATTTTTAAATAAACCAAAAGAAAATTAATAAATTTCATATATGGACCTACAGAACTCAGAATTTAACGAAACAAGTTTCTAAGTGCTCGTATCGATATTTTCGTGATATAAATGACCACAAACTTAAATATTACATAATATATTTTAATTTGTAATTTTCTAAATATTATATACATGGAAAATATATTTTTGTGGCTTAAATTTTTTTTCTATAAATTTATCTGGTAAAATTTAAGTTTGATGTCATTTATTTCATGATGAAATCGCTACGAGTACGTAGAAACTTATTTCAGGAAATTCGGAGTTCCGTACGTTTATTTATGATTTTTTGAAGGTATTTAGGTTCTTTTTAAAAATTTAATTCTGCGACGAATTTCAGAATTCGTCCCAGATTCTGCGACGAATTTTCAAATTCGTCCCAGATTCTGCGACGAATTTCAGAATTCGTCCCAGATTCTGCGACGAATTTTCAAATTCGTCCCAGATTCTGCGACGAAGTTTCAAATTCGTCGCAGATTAGGGACGAATTTTGAAATTCGTCGCAAAATTAAATTTTAAAAAATCAAAATAAATACTGTTTAATTGTCGTAGATGGACCTAGAGAACTCGGAATTTAATGAAACAAGTTTCTATATGTTCGTATTGATCCCCTGATGAGCTAAACGACCACAAATATAAATTTCTGTTAATATATTTTTTTTTCATAGTTCATTATTTATATCAGCATTGACTTAGTTAAAAGTTTCTAAGTCTGAAACTTTTATAAGCAATGTAATATTAATCCTTCATTGATCCCTAGAATTTTATTTGAAATTTGTGTTTAAGATCATTTATATCACGAGGACGTCGATACGAACTCGTAGAAACTTGTTTCATGTCATTCTGAGTTCTGAAGCTCAATCTGTGACATTTTGAATGTATTTTAGATTTTCCATGTTTGCGATGAATTTCTAAATTCGTCCCAAATCTGCGATGAATTTCCAAATTCGTTGCAAATTTTGTGACAAATTTACAAATTCGTTGCAAAATTTGCAACGAATTTTGAAATTCGTCGCAAATAATTATTTTTAAATAAACCAAAAGAATATTAATATATTTCATATATGGACCTACAGAACTCGGAATTTAACGAAACGAGTTTGTACGTGCTCGTATCGTTATCCTCGTGATATAAATGACCTCAAACTTAAATTTTACATAATATATTTCATTTGTAATTTTCTAAATATTATTTACTTGGAAAATATATTTTTGTGGCTTAAATTTTTTTTCTATAAATTTATCTGGTAAAATTTAAGTTTCACGTCATTTATTTTATGATGAAATCGCTACGAGCACGTAGAAACTTATTTCATAAAATTCGGAGCTCCGTACTTTTATTTATGATTTTTTGAAGGTATTTAGGTTTCTTATTAAAAATTTAATTCTGCGACGAATTTCAGAATTCGTCCCAGATTCTGCGACGAATTTTCAAATTCATCCCAGATTCTACGACGAATTTCCAAATTTGACGCAGAATTAAATATTTAATAAATCAAAACAAATAATGCCCAAATTTTGCGACGAATTATATTTTTACGATAAATTAAATATTGTTGTAAGTTTGCGACAAATTTTAAATTCGTCGCAAATTTTGCAATGAAAAATATATTGTTGCAAATTTTGCGACGAATATTCATTTTCGTTGCAAAATTTGCAACTAATTTTTTTTCGTTGCAAAATTTGCAACGATTTGGCAATTAAAAAAAAATTGTTGCAAATTTTGCGTCGAATAATTATTTTTGTCGCAAAAGCGCAACAAATTTGGCAACGAAAAATTTTTGTTGCTAATTGGCGACAATTGAGTTTTCGTCGCAAAATTTGTTGCAAATTAGCGACGGATATTTTTTTTGTTGCATACCAAATGAAGGTCACCAACAAAGACGGTTCCCACTCCAAACACATATAATTAAGACCTACACAAAAAAAATTACAGGGTCAAAATATAAATCAGAAATCAAATCTTTAATTATAAAATCCGACCGTGAGCGATGTGGCCCAAGCCCAGCCAAGCTTGATATTTTGGACCTGACCAGTCAAACCCAGATCAGGCCAGCCCAGACTGACCCAGCCAAGCCAGGCCCCGCCCCGGCCAAGACATGGCCGGCCGTACAGGCCCGCGCGCCCTAGCGCGGCCAGGCTCGGTGCAAAATTGTTGCGCCCGCCTGGTAACTCGAGAGCAAGGCCGCACCGGCCGGCATCCCGCGAGCACGACCACACCTGGCCGGGAAAGCACGAGGATGGCTGAGCGCGGCCGGAAGAGAGGAAGCCGCCGCGCGCAGCCGGTATCATTCGACCTCCATCGCGCGCGGCGGGTATCCCGTAAACGTGGCCGCGCTCGGCCGGCAGCGTGCGAGGCGAGCGGCGGCGGGTGAGCCCGGCACCGCACGAGCGCGAGGCCCAGTAGCATGAACGCGGGCGCGCGAGGTTGGTAGCTTGCGCACGGCCATGCGCAGCCGGTAGCACGAGCGCGACCACGCGCGGCCGGAAGTGAGGGAGGCGCGTGCTCACCGAAGCCAAAAGCCAAAGCCACCGGAGATAATTCGGAGAAAGAAGAGAAAGGAGAAGATATTTAGTGCGCGGAGATCTCGTCGTTGTAGGAGGGAGCGCGCGCGCACTGCCGCCAAAAGCCAAAGCCAAAATGAAATGAAGTAGGGTAAAAGTAGACCGGGAGAATAATTCGGGTTTTGCGACAAAAATAAATTTGTCGCCAAATTTGTTGCAAATTTTTTTTTTCATAAATACCTTCAAAAAATCATATAGTGATATACAGAACTTAGAAATCGACGAAATAAATTTCTACGAGCTCGTATCAAAATCTTGATTATATAAATAACCTAAAACTTGGAAAATATTTATAATTTTTTAAACATTTTTAATTTGGAAAATAAAATTTTGTGGGTTTAAAATTTTTTTATATAAATTTATCCGCTAACATTTATGTTTAATGTTATTTATCTTATTTATTTAACGAAACGAGTTTCTACGTGCTCGTATCGATAAATGACATCAAACTTAAATTTTACATAATATATTTTTATTAGTAATTTTCTAAATTTTATTTACTTGGAAAATATAATTTTGTGGCCTAAGATTTTTTTTCTATAAATTAATACAGTAAAATTTAAGTTTGATGTCATTTATTTCATGATAAAAGTGCTACGAGCACGTAGAAACTTATTTCATGAAATTCGGAGCTCCGTACATAATATATTTTTATTTATAATTTTCTAAATTTTATTTACTTGGAAAATATAATTTTGTGGCCTTAATTTTTTTTAATAAATTTAACCGGTAAAATCTAAGTTTGACGTCATTTATTTCATGATGAAATCGCTACGAGCACGCAGAAACTTATTTCATGAAATTCGGAGCTCCGTACGTTTATTTATGATTTTTTTCAAGGTATTTAGGTTTCTTTTTAAAAATTTAAAATTTTGTGACGAATATCAGAATTCGTCCCAGATTCTGCGACGAATTTCCAAATTCGTCGCAGATTAGGGACGAATTTTAAAATTTGTCGCAGAATTAAATTTTTAAAAAGTCAAAATAAATACCATTTAATTGTCGTAAATGTACCTAGAGAACTCGAAATTTAATGAAACAAGTTTCAATATGTTCGTATTGATCCCTTGATGAGCTAAACGGCCACAAATATGAATTTCTATTAATATATTTTTTTTCATAGTTCATTATTTATATAAGCATTGACTTAGTTAAAAGTTTCTAAGTCTGAAACTTTTATAAGCAATTTCAAATTAATCCTTCATTAATCCCTAGAATTTTATTTGAAATTTGTGTTTAAGATCATTTATATCACGAGGGCGTCGATACGAACTCGTAGAAACTCTTGTTTCATGTCATTCCGAGTTCTGTAGCTCAATCTGCGACATTTCGAATGTATTTTGGATTTTCTAAGTTTGCGACGAATTTCTAATTTCGACCCAAATCTGCGACGAATTTCCAAATTCGTTGCAAATTTTGCGACAAATTTACAAATTCGTTGCAAATTTTGCAACGAATTTCGAAATTCGTCGCAAATAATTATTTTTAAATAAACCAAAAGAATATTAATAAATTTCATATATGGACCTACAAAACTCGGAATTTAACGAAACAAGATTCTACGTGCTCGTATCGATATCCTCGTGATATAAATGACGTCAAACTTAATTTTTACATAATATATTTTTATTTGTAATTTTCTAAATATTATTTACTTGGAAAATATATTTTTGTGGCTTAAATTTTTTTTCTATAAATTTATCCAGTAAAATTTAAGTTTGACGTCATTTATTTTATGATGAAATCGCTATGAGCATGTAGAAACTTATTTCATGAAATTCGGAGCTCCGTACGTTTATTTATGATTTTTTGAAAGTATTTAGGTTTCTTTTTAAAAATTTAATTCTGCGACGAATTTCAGAATTCGTCCCAGATTCTGCGACGAATTTTCAAATTCATCCCAGATTCTGCGACGAATTTCCAAATTTGTAGCAGATTAGGGACGAATTTTGAAATTCGTCGCAGAATTAAATTTTTAAAAAATTAAAATAAATACCGTTTAATTGTCGTAGATGGACTAGAGAACTCGGAATTTAATGAAACAAGTTTCTATATGTTCGTATTGATCCCTGATGAGCTAAACGACCACAAATATAAATTTTTGTCAATATATTTTTTTTCATAGTTCATTATTTATATCAGCATTGACTTAGTTAAATGTTTCTAAGTCTAAAACTTTTATAAGAAATGTCATATTAATCCTTCATTGATCCCTAGAATTTTATTTGAAATTTGTGTTTAAAATCATTTATATCACGAGGACGTCGATACGAACTCGTAGAAACTTGTTTCATGTCATTCCGAGTTCTGTAGCTCAATCTGCGACATTTCTAATGTATTTTGGATTTTCCAAGTTTGCGACGAATTTCTAAATTCGTCCCAAATCTGCGATGAATTTCCAAATTCGTTGCAAATTTTGCAACAAATTTACAAATTCGTTGCAAATTTTGCAACGAATTTCAAAATTCGTCACAAATAATTATTTTTAAATAAACCAAAAGAATATTAATAAATTTCATATATGGACCTACAGAACTCGGAATTTAATGAAACGAGTTTCTACGTGCTCGTATCGATATCCTCGTGATATAAATGACCTCAAACATAAATTTTACATAATATATTTTTATTTGTAATTTTCTAAATATTATTTACTTGGAAAATATATTTTTGTGGCTTAAATTTTTTTTCTATAAATTTATCCAGTAAAATTTAAGTTTAACGTCATTTATTTTATGATGAAATCGCTATGAGCATGTAGAAACTTATTTCATGAAATTCAGAGTTCTGTACGTTTATTTATGATTTTTTGAAGGTATTTAGGTTATTTTTTAAAAATTTAATTCTGCGACGAATTTCAGAATTCGTCCCAGATTCTGCAACGAATTTTCAAATTCGTCCCAGATTCTACGACGAATTTCCAAATTTGTCGCAGATTAGGGACGAATTTTGAAATTCGTTGCAGAATTAAATTTGTAAAAAATTAAAATAAATACCGTTTAATTGTCGTAGATGGACCAGAGAACTCGGAATTTAATGAAACAAGTTTCTATATGTTCGTATTGATCCCTGATGAGCTAAACGGCCACAAATATAAATTTTTGTCAATATATTTTTTTTCATAGTTCATTATTTATATCAGCATTGAATTAGTTAAAAGTTTCTAAGTCCGAAACTTTTATAAGCAATGTCATATTAATCCTTCATTGATCCCTAGAATTTTATTTGAAATTTGTGTTTAAGATCATTTATATCACGAGGACGTCGATACGAACTTGTAGAAACTTGTTTCATGTCATTCCGAGTTCTGTAGCTCAATCTGCGACATTTCGAATGTATTTTGGATTTTCCAAGTTTGCAACGAATTTCTAAATTCATCCCAAATCTGCGATGAATTTCCAAATTCATTGCAAATTTTGCAACGAATTTCGAAATTCGTTGCAAATAATTATTTTTAAATAAACCAAAAGAATATTAATAAATTTCATATATGGACCTACAGAACTCGGAATTAACGAAACAAGTTTCTACGTGCTCGTATCGATATCCTCATTATATAAATGACCTCAAACTTTAATTTTACATAATATATCTTAATTTGTAATTTTCTAAATATTATTTACTTGGAAAATATATTTTTGTGGCTTAAATTTTTTTCTATAAATTTATCCAGTAAAATTTAAGTTTGACGTCATTTATTTTATGATGAAATCGCTACGAGCACGTAGAAACTTTTTTCATGAAATTCGGAGCTCCGTATGTTTATTTATGATTTTTTGAAGGTATTTAGGTTTCTTTTTAAAAGTTTAATTTTGCGACGAATTTCAGAATTCGTCCCAGATTCTGCGACGAATTTTCAAATTCATCCCAGATTCTGCGACGAATTTTGAAATTCGTTGCAGAATTAAATATTTAAAAAATCAAAACAAATAATGTCCAAATTTTGCGACGAATTATATTTTCACGATAAATTAAATATTTGTTGTAAGTTTGCAACAAATTTTAAATTCGTCGCAAATTTTGCAATGAAGAATATATTGTTGCAAATTTTGCGACGAATATTCATTTTCGTTGCAAAATTTGCAACTAATTTTTTTTTGATGCAAAATTTGCGACAAATATCAAATTCGTCGCAAATTTTGCAACGATTTAGCAACGAAAAAAAATTTGTTGCAAATTTTGCGTCGAATAATTATTTTTGTCGCAAAAGCGCAACAAATTTGGCAACGAAAAATTTTTGTCGCTAATTGGCGACAATTGAGTTTTCGTCGCAAAATTTGTTGCAAATTAGCAACGAATATTTTTTTGTCGCAAAATTTATCGCTAATCTGCGATGAAAATTTTTCATCGCAAAAATTTGTCGTAGAATACCCCTTTTTTTTTATAGTGCGTCCCTATTATCCATGGTCTCTCGGGTGCACACACAAGCCCACGGATTGCCTCCATTCCACCCTTCACCGTACCTGAAGCCGTCCAGCTAAGTCAATATGTGTAACCTGCAAACCTGCACACTCACATACACATATTAGAACATAAGGGTAAACCTAACTTAAACCCTTTGCCCAAACATCAAAACACATGGTCACTCCGGACTATAGATTGCCCCAACAGACACTACAAGGACTAGTGTCCATTAGGAAAAGGGGATAAACCCTAAACCCAAGTTTATTTATTTAAAATCTAACATGAGTTGTAGGGAAAAGAAGGAGAAGAAGCACATTAGGTGCTTCACGTGTGTTGAGCTAGGACACTACCACACCAAATGTTCAAGGGAAGGAGAATTCAAGAAATTGGAGCATTTGATGAAGTGGGAGAAGAAGGAGAAGGAGAAAAGCTCACATCCTGGGGGAGCTACAAGAGTATGAGAGGTAATTCCTAACTTTAAGCATTTTTCAAATTCTTCCATGCATGTTAGAAATAATGAGAATTATTTACATATGCATAATTTTGATTTTAGATATTGTGATAAAAATAGGGTTAATATTATATATCAAAATCCTAGGGAAAGTATGTATTATGATCAACCTAGAATTTTTAAACCTAAGGACCAAGACATTAATCTAAAGAAGGGGAGACACATGCCCGGACAAATGGGTAGATCTAGAAATGTCCAGATGGACATGGTGATGCTAAGGTTAAGAACCTAGAGAGGGAAAATGAAGCTTTGAGGGCAAAGCTTGACAAATTAGAGAAAATCCAGAGAGATTCATTAGTGGATCTAAGGATTTAGGCATGGTGACGGGTAGTCAAAACCCCGACAATGATAGATCGGGTCTAGGATACCGATCTATGAGATCAAATACTATGGAAAAGTCATATGCAAGGATGTCATATGACTATAGCAAGGGGAAAGCCAAAAATGGCAAGGGAAAGCCATTTAAAGGGAAGAAGAACAACTTAACCACGGACAAGGTGTACAAAGTTAAGAAGGTTAGGGTTGAAAGCCAAAATTCACCGGAGGTACACCGGTGTGGTCTTGCAATTATAGATAAGTCACCTAGGGAGGTGGCTAAGGATAAGAGCCCAAGGGGGAACTCTAGGAGTCAAGATGGGGTCCATGGTCAATGGATCTCAGGAGGGTTTTTCCAGGGAGACTAGATGGGCTGTGGAATGTGCCAAAGGATTTGGAGACAAATTTGAGTCTTAACCCTAGGGATTTGGCACATCAAAAGTAAGGTTCATGCATGAAAATATGACAATGGAACTATATTGCATGAAAATTGGTTTTCAATGTATAGATGTTATATAAATCAATGCTAGGGATGCATTGTGGTTGGGTATGAGAAAATATATCAAGAAGAGATCAAACTAGGACTTGAGGTCAAGGTTCAATTAAATCATTTAGATATTTTTGAGTTTTGTGTCAATCTTGAGATTGGTAATAGATACATGTGTGAATGTATTTTTCCCAAGTAGACACGGGTACCACAAATCTCTCCACAAGATTTGGAAATTTTTGAAGATTTGTTGAATTTCTGGTACATTTATGAAGTTGGGTCAGAAATGCTGAAAATATAGGGTACCAGTCGACTGATGCAGAGGGCAATCGACTGGTACAGTTCGATCTAGGAACTAAGGTTTTCTATGCATCAGTCGACTGATCCCCCATCAGTTGACTGATGCTGCGAATCTTTAAAAAGAATATCCCGCGCGGGGACGACGAAACCTAGGGTTTCAAGCGTCGTCCCTTGTTGTCACTTCTCTTCCCCGACCTCTCTAGCCACTCCAAGTCTTCCCAAGGCCCTAAAATCGTGTTTCTAGCCCTCCTTCACTTTAGATCCGAATCTAGGGCAAGAAAAGCACCCTCCTTGAGTCAAACTTGATCATTATTCATCATGCAACCAATGGAGAGACGGTAATGAATTATTTGCCTTATTTTTCCCATTTAATCTGTGATTCATGACTAACTCTTCATTTTGTACATATTTACCTTGTTTTTCTTCTTGATTAGGTCATTCATGGTACATGCATATGGTAATTGCATTTTAGGGCTAGGCAAAAGCGAAGAGTTGGTGAGGGACCATCCCGACAGCCTCCCATAGATCCTACGACACCTTGGTCCGTTCCGAGGCCTGTTGGCGGGTATTTGAAAATGCTGACTTCGTTTTAATGAACTGTCGATATCTCAATCAATCATACTTTCAGGAGAATACTCCTCATATTATTAGTCATCACTCATTTTGGGATTGAAAAATTAGTGTACTATCAGCATTATGTAAATTTTGACCTCTGCAAGGAATTTTACGCAAATCTCACATGTAGTAATCCCAATGACGGGACGTATGAGTCCATGGTAGGGGGAGTTACCATTCCTTTTACACCTGCATTATTAGGATCATTTATAGGGTGTCGGGTTTTGAAAAACCCATTTACATGTTTCCCTAATGTCACTGAGCCATTGTCATTGTCTAATGTCACCATTGATCAAATTCACCATCATTATTTCAATAATCCTCGACCTCCTCTACAACGTATTTTTATAGCTAGGCAAATGAGTGCAGTTAGCAACATCCTGTATAAAATTGTCCTAGACTGCATTCTGCCCATTATCACCAAGGGGAGGTCAAAGATTCGTCTATCTCACTTGATGATGATGTATGCTTTAGAGAGGAGGTTGGATATAGACATCGCCTGCCAGATATTCGCGTCTATTGTGCATTTTTCGCATGATGCCAATAGGAAGATTTACATGTCATTCGGTAATATTTTGACCGAATTCTTTATATCTAGAGGTATTAGAGTCATTAGAGGTTAGTTGCATCATCTGTCAAAGGACTACGACCAGATAGGTTCTCGACGGCTCTCCTTGGTTGGGATTGAGAGACAGCAGGGAGTGCAGGTCTGGCGACGTCATCATGCATCTTCCAGCTTTGATGATGATGAGGATGAGGAGGCTGCTCCTGCTACTGCTCCTGTTGGGATTACAGAGGAGCGGTTCTCCCGATTAGTGGCAGAGGTTCACGGACTTCGGGAGAACTTTCAGAGTTTCCAGCAGCGACAGGCTGACATGTACGAAATGATGCAACGCTGGGACCTGATGTACCAGGCCCCTCCTCCTCCTCCTCCGGGTGATGACGCATAGATTCAGCATGACATGGATATGATGGTGTTGAGAGTGTGTGTAGCTTGGGCATGCTCTTTTATCTCTCAAACACATGAACTTTTAATTCATATATCAATATTGCCTATGTGAAGTGTTGTTACCTTGCTATTATTTTATGGTTATATGATGAATTTCAATATACTTTCTATCAATGATTATGGTATAAAGGGGGAGCTTTCATTACCTTTTCTTTCTTTAATGTTGATATGAGAAAAAGGGGGAGGATTGGAAATATTTCTATGTTTTAAATAGAATGGGATAAACTTGTAAAACACATGGTTTCAAACCTAGGATGGGAGGTTGATACAAAATGGAGTATTTTCAAAGAATTTGAATTTTGGTCAAAAAGTCAAGCATATTTGGTATTTTCATGAAAATGTATTTTTCTAGGATAGAATACATCATAAGAAATATGTTTACAAAATTTTAGAATTTTTTGAATTTTGTGGAATTTGTTAGGGGTTTCTGAATTTCTGCTCAGAAGCTGAAATTTCAGACTGGTTAGTATCAGTCGACTGCCTCCTGGGGCAGATGACTGATCTTTCTGTGGGATTGAAGTGTGAAGACACCAGTCGACTGGTAACTGACGCAGTCGACTGGTGCGTATGGTTTCTGATTTCTGAGAGTTTTCATAAAACAAAACTTATTCTTTATTGATACCAATGGTTAATATTGCTTGGGACAATCATTTTGATGGTGTCAAAGGAGGAGAACTTGTGGTTTTAAGTTAGTTTTTAACTTAACATGTGGTTATGCAAAATTGAAAATTGTGTGTGAAGACATAGGTTAAGGGGGAGGATGCATGTTTATGCTTCTTAATTTACTATGTATTTAATTTTCAATTGTTGTTTTTGCATCTAACTTAAACATATTGCTACACATCAAAAAGGGGGAGATTGTTGGTGCAATCGACCCAAATATGATCGGGTAGATCATGTTGGATCGAGAGAAACGATAGAGGGGGGGTGAATATCGTAAATCGTTTTCGGATTGAAGATAAGAGCATACGTAGCGGAAAATCAAATCACAACAAAAAGAACGCAAGTAGTTTTACTTGGTTCGGAGTCGCGGTCGGCTCCTACTCCAAGGCCCACGGTCGTTGACCGTTTACTGTGGGCAATTCTATATGCGCAAAACAGTTTATAGAAGGATGATTACAAAAGTAGTACAGTAAACTTAAAAAACAGCTCTTCGTTACCGATGTCCGGTGTGGATTGTATTTTGGAGCAGGGGGACGTCATCAGCGTTTGTATCTCGAGTTGAGAGGTTTCCGGAGCAGAGCGCTAGAGCAGAAGAGCGTAATAGCGTTGGAAGAAGTTGTTCTGAAGCCTTGGGGGTCGAGGGCTTTATATAGTAGGTCTGGGGGCGCCCTGGACGTTGGGGGCGCCCTCCACGTGGCCGTTGATCCGCAACAGTCTCAGTCAGCGTTTTATCCCTCCAAAATAGGGATCGAACCTTGACGGGGGCGCCCAGGAAGTAGGCGGAGCCCTGGTTGACTGTTTCAGCGGGCTTCTCGGCTGGATGAGGTTTATCCGCTTTGCTGGCTTAGGCGCGGGGTGCCTTGGGCACTGGGGGCGCCCGGAACGCAGGGGGCGCCCTGCCCAGTAAGCTACCGAAGCACTCCTTTGCTTCATTTATTTTGTATTGGCCTTGGGGGCGCCCGGGACACTGGGGGCGCCCTGCTCAGCTACTTGCCTCTCTCCTTTGGGCATTCTGAGCTGCAGACACACTTTCCTTCGGTCCTGCATCCGGGGTTAGTCCAAAACAATATGAAGCAATAGAGTATTAGGTTTATACAGCCTTAGCTGTCTTGGTTCTGACTTTGGGTCTCCAAAATGGAGCCCTAGGCTGAACCGACGCCTACTGTTCCCTCGACGGGGAACGCGTCCTCACCTACTCCTCTCAGGAGAATTTACCTGATACCAACCGGCTCCTCCGGTTGGACTTTTGCCCAGCAGTCCTTCGCCAGGTGCTTAGCTGACCTTCGCCAGGTCTTCAGTTCCAGGTGGTCCTTCGCCTGGTGCCCAGCAGTCCTTCGCCAGGTCTTCAATTCCAGGCAGTCCTTCGCCTGGTGCCCAGCAGTCCTTCGCCAGGTCTTCAGTTCCAGGCAGTCCTTTGCCTGGTGCCCAGCAGTCCTTCGCCAGGTCTTCAGTTCCAGGCAGTCCTTCGCCTGGTGCCCAGCAGTCCTTGGCCAGGTCTTTAACTCCTAGCAGCCCTTCGCTAGGTGCCCAGTAGCCCTTCACTTGGTCTTAGGGTTCTGATGCCTAGCAGTCCTTCGCTAAGACTTTAATCTGTACACTCAAGTAGTATGTTAGAAAAACAAAACATCTTAACTTTTGAACCCTTTGCCATTGATCAAAACACAGGTTTGACTTGGGTGCTGTCTGCACTAACAATCTCCCCCTTTTTGATTTATGGCAACCCGATTCAAAAAGTTAAGTTAATCAGAGTAGATGATATAAAAGTTTAGTTTCCTCCCCCTGGAAGGAATCTCCCCCTAGGTTTTTCAAAAGTTCGTGGGGTTCTAAAAGAAATTTCTAAGTCTAAGGATGGAATTAATTTTTCAAACACTTGGAACCATTTTCAAAAGAAGCTTTAGACTTAAACACTTAAAAAGTGTTTAAGTTTTTAGAACCATAGCTTAAGTTTAAGATAAGTACTTAGCAAAATTTACAACAGCTTAAGTTTTAAGTACTTTAAAAAGAACTTTAAAAAACATCTTGAGTTTAAGTGTTTAACAAAATTTTTGAAAACAGCTTAAGTTAAAGTACTTAAAAGGTTTTGAAAAACAGCTTGAGTTTGAGTACTTAAAAAGAATTTGAAATCAGCTTAAGTTTAAGTACTTGAACAAGAAAAACTTAGTACTTTTGAAAACGAATAGATTAAGTACTTTTTGAAGAAAGGCTAAAGTTTTGAAATTTTGAAAAAATTTTACGCTTCTCTCCTTTCCTATCTCTCCCCTTTTGTCATATATCAAAAAAAAATAAAGTAATATAGCAGAAGGTAAATAAATTGCATGAATAAATTACAAAAAGAGAATTAGTGTGTTGTACTGAACCAATGCAAGATAAATTGAATCAAACCAATTTAAATCATCTCTGTAGGGACCTGTCTAACCCAATTAGCTACTTACTAACTGTTATAAACAGTAGTTTTCGCTAGGGTTAGTCAAGTTAAGTGTTCTGTTCAAGTTAGATTTTCTAAACTTGACACTTGATTACTATTTAAGTTGTATTTAGTGCCCCAATTACTGCAGATGCACTGACTTAAAGCATCTTGAATTAAGGCAAAGACCTAAGCATCTCATCCCATTCTAGGTTGTCAATCAACAATACCCTAAGGTGCTTGTGAGATGCTGGCTTCTAAATCTATAGGTGCATGCA
The DNA here is from genome assembly GCA_024364735.1 of Boesenbergia rotunda. Lineage (NCBI taxonomy): Eukaryota > Viridiplantae > Streptophyta > Magnoliopsida > Zingiberales > Zingiberaceae > Boesenbergia > Boesenbergia rotunda. The sequence goes on along the minus strand of JAGFNQ010001941.1, from coordinate 602,612 downwards.
GTTCTAGGGTTAGGGCCTAGACTAAGTCCATTTGCGAAAAAACCCTAGTTTTGAAGGGGGTAGTTTTTAAAATAAAACTAAGTCAAAAAATTTTAAAAATTTTCAAACTAAGTAAAAGCTGATCAAGTAAAGCAGTTTTAGAATTCTTTTAAAAATTGATTTTTCAAATAAAGCAGTAAGAAAACCAAAAGTAGAGTAAACCTATTCTACTAAGCATGATCATAACTGCCTTCTTAATAAGCTGAACTCAAACTCAGGTAGGGGTTTAGTGAATATGTCGGCTAAGTTGGATTTAGAGTCTATATGCTTAAGGACTATTTCACCCCTGGCTACATGATCTCTTACAAAGTGGTGTTTAACTTCTATATGTTTAGTTCTGGAGTGTTGGATTGGATTTTTAGTTAGATTAATTGAGCTTATATTATCAATGAAGACTTGGGTTTGATTGTAGTCAAGCTGGAAGTCTTTAAGAGTGTGCATCATCCATAAGAGTTGTGCTACACACTCTCCTAAAGCAACATACTCAGCTTCAGTTGTGGACAAAGCTACACAGTGTTGCTTTCTGCTGCACCAACTTACTAGACTGTTTCCTAAGAGTTGGCAGCTTCCGCTTGTACTTTTTCTATCTAGCTTACAACCAGCATAGTCAGAGTCTGAATATCTTGATAGTTTAAAAGTTGAGGTCCTAGGATACCAAATCCCTACATTTAGGGTGCCCTTAATGTATCTTAATATTCTTTTTAGGGCTGCTAAGTGTGTTTCCTTAGCACAGGTTTGGTATCTAGCACACATTCCTACCGAGAAAAGTATCAGGTCTACTGGCTGTAAGGTATAGTAGGCTTCCAATCATACTCCTATAAAGTTTAAGGTCTACTGGTTTTCCATCAAGGTCACTATCTATTTTTATATTAGTGGTCATAGGAGTACTTATGCTTTTAGAGTTATCCATTTTAAATTTCTTTATTAACTCTTTAGCATATTTGGATTGATGGACATAGTTCCCATCCCTAGTTTGTTTAATTTGTAACGCTAGGAAAAAGTTGAGCTCACCAACTAAGCTCATTTCAAATTCATTTTCCATTATTTTAACGAATTCTTTTAAAAAATTAGAGTTGGTGGACCCAAAGATTATATCATCGACGTAGATTTGGGCAATATAGATTTCTTTTTCTAAAGTTTTAATAAATAGGGTTGAATCGATTTGTCCTTGTTTAAATTCTTTAGAAATTATGTAAGTGGATAAGCATTCATACCAGACCCTAGGTGCTTGTTTTAGTCCATAAAGTGCTTTGGTAAGTTTGTAAGCATGGTCAGGTCTTTCTAAGTCCTCAAAACCAGGGGGTTGTCCTACATAGACTTCTTCCTTAATGAATCCATTTAGAAATGCTGACTTTACATCCATTTGGTATAGTTTAAATCCTTTATGGGATGCAAAGGCCAATAACATCCTGATGGACTCAAGTCTAGCTACCGGGGCATAGGTTTCGTCATAGTCTAACCCTTCTACTTGGCTGAATCCTTTCGCTACTAAGCGGGCTTTATTTCTAACTATCTCTCCTTGATCATTTAACTTATTCCTAAAAACCCACTTAGTGTCAATGACGGATTTACCCTCAGGTTTAGGTACTAGTTCCCAGACTTGGTTCCTCTCAAATTGGGCTAACTCTTCTTGCATAGCTATGATCCAATCAGGATCAGGTAAGGCTTCCTCTATAGTCGTAGGTTCTATTTTTGAAATCATTGCTATCTGACTAAGGTTTCTGTAGGAAGACCTAGTTCTGACTCCTAGAGTTGGATCACCCACAATTTGATTGGTTGGGTGACTGAGTTTGAGTTTTGTGGTTTTTCTGGAACTTGGTTCAACCTCAGGTCCGGCTGGTCGGTTTGGTTCATTATTTGATTCAACTATTTGAGTTGGTTCAATTATTGGTTCCATAGTTGATTCAATTGACTCATTAGTTGGTTCAATAGTTAGTTCGTTTATGGGTTCAACTAAAGATTCAACAGCTTGTTCATTATCTTCTTGATCAGTATTTGATGAAGTTTGATTTGGATTATCAGGTTTTGAGTTAATTTCTTCATCAAATATTAAATTGGTTGTTTCTTCGATTTTCTTAGTTTGTTTGTTGTAAACCTTATAGGCTCTACTTGTGGTTGAATATCCTAGGAAGATGCCTGGGGTTGACTTAGACTAGAATTTTCCTAGATAGTCTTTGGTGTTTAGGATATGGACTTTGCATCCAAAGACCCTTAGGTAGTGTAAATTTGGAAGTCTATGATAGTATAATTCATAGGGTGTTTTGTTGTGTCGCTTGTTAATCAGGACCCTATTTTGAATGTAGCAAGTCGTACTAACTGCTTCTGCCCAATATTGGTTGACTAGATTAAATTCGTTGAGCATAGCCCTAGCGGCTTCCTGTAGGGTTCTATTTCTTCTTTCGACTATCCCATTTTGCTGGGGGGTTCTAGGACACGAAAATTCATGTATGTACCTATTTACCTTACAGAATTCCTCGAACCGTTGATTTTCAAACTCTCCCCCGTGATCACTCCTAAGTCTTTTAATTTTAGTATCGTTTTGATTTTCAATTAACTTACAAAATTCATTGAATAAATTTAAGGTTTCATCTTTGGTCTTTAGAAACCTAACCCAGGTAAACCTGGAGTAATCATCAACTATTACTAAGCAGTACCGGTTTCCGCTTAGTGACTTGGCTCCATGTGAATCAATTAGGTCAAGGTGCAGGAGCTCAAGTGTAGTTTGAGTTTGATCAGATTGGATTAGTTTGTGACTAGACCTGGTTTGTTTACCTTGATTACATGATTCACATATTAAGTTTTCATGATTTTTAATTTTAGGGATACCTTTAATTAGGCCGAGTTGGGTGACTTTTGAAATAATTCTCAGATTAGTGTGACCTAATCTCCTATGCCAGAGGTTTGATTGTTCTAACTGAGTTAACATACATTTAGGTACTAGGGGTAGGTTTATAGTGTAAACATTATTTTTCCTAGTGCCCTTAAGCATGGTTTCTGAGTCTTGCAGGTTTCTAATCAGACAGTTAGAATTGTTGAAAGTAACTACATAACCAGAATCACACAACTGACTTATGCTAAGTAAGTTAAAATTAAAATTTTCAACCAAAAGTACTTTCTTAATAACAAAGTCAGATTTAAGTCCAATATTACCTGACCCAATTACCTTGAGTGTAGCATTGTTGCCAAATGCCACTGAGCCTAGGTTCTTGAACTTAAATTTGGTGAATTTCAATTTATCTCCAGTCATGTGTCTGGAGCAACCGTTATCCAACATCCATTGGTCCAAATCTTTATGTTCCTACACATAAAGAGTTTTGTTGATTTGGATTCAATTAGAATTAGGAATAGCCTAAATTGATTTTCACAGCCTAGTCTGTCTCACCCAATCTAGGGTTATCAATCACATTAGCCTTATAGTTTTTGTGAGACAGGTTTTGGTAGTTAGAATTAATTTGAAAAATTATGAATTATTTTGAAAAACTTAATTTAATTTTGAAAGACAGTTGATTTTAAGTTTGTTTGAAAAAATGTTTGAATCTACAATCAACTAAAAATTTGTGTTAGATTCGAATTTGACAAAGAATAGTTTGAATTTGAATTTCAAAAATTGGCTTCCAGGTCTTGGCAAGGCACTAGGCCTTCTTTGGCCGTAGCCTTATTGGATCATCAACCCTTTCCTTGACAAAGCCTTTTAATGAAATTTCATTTTCAAAACTATTTCTTGAAAAATTCTGGTCTAACTAGCTTGGGTCTTGGATCGGTAGCTTCGGCTAGTTTCACCAGTCTAAAGAGACCAATTAGAGTATACTTGACCTTATTAGAATTGGCTTCCCTAACGTACTATCATCTCACCTCCACCCAATACTATGTTGTTCAAATTTCAGTTAAATTGGTTCAGTCCTTAAACTAACCATTCCTAAATCTAAACATGGTAAATTGCAGAAATTAAATAAACAAGCAATCATGCAATTTGCAAACAAAGATTGAATTTTATCTAACAATAAATATTATTTTTAATTTGGCTCCCCTTGGACTAAAGCCACTATAATGGTTTGGCAAGATGTGAATCTTGTCCTTGGGGATCCAATACTGATTTGATCCAGTTTTTTTGTTCAGGCACAGTTTGGGTACCCATGCCTGAACTTTAGGTCTGGACTGGTTCAGTACAACATAGTCGGATCTTTGTCTAGATTTGGTTCTATAGCCTAGTCCGGATCAATTTAGAACTAACTTCTGTTTTCCAAGAATCATGTCAAGACCCTTGGAACCAGAAGTGAATCGTTCTAAAGCTGATCTAAGGTCCTTAACTTGAGTTTTCAAGGAGGAGTTCTCTTTCTCAAGTTTTTCAACTTGAGTAGAGGTTCCTTCTTGAACCTTCTCAGTTAAGGGTCTAGAGTCAGTTCTCTCTTTCAGGAGTTTTACTTCCTGTCGAAGAGATTCGACTCAGAGTTTAGCTTTTGCCAAATCTCGAGAAAGATAAGAAATTAACTCATATAATTGAATTCTTGAAAAACCACTTACAGTTATTTCGCCGTCCTCTGAGAATGTAAGTTTGCCGTCGTCCGGCTCCGACTCTGACTCGGTTTCGATTTCTTCTGAGGCGGTTAGGGCTAGCAGGTTCGACTGTGGGACCTCTTCTTCTTCGGAGGAGGAGGACTTGTCCCAGGTTGCCTGAAGTGCCTTCTTCCTTCTAGTCTTCTTGGTCTCTTTTAGGTTCGGACACTCCGTCTTGTAATGACCCTTCTTCTTGCACTCGTAGCAGGTCACGTTTGGTTTGTTCTTGTCATTTGAGGGTTCAGCTGGTTCACCTTTCTTCGGCTAGCTTTTCTTCTGTTGGTCTGGTTCTTCAGTTCTTTGTAGTAGTCTCGAGCTAGCCGAACCAGCTTCGGTTGATTTCCCTCGGTGTCTTCTGAGTCTGAGTCTGAATCAGACTCAGGTTTAGGTTGAGGCTTTTTCTTGGTTGTCTTTCCAGCTTTACCTGCAAGAAAAGCGATGCCTTTCTCGGCCAGATTGCAGTTAGTCTGCTTATGCAACTCTAATTCAGAAAATAGTTCATTTAACTTTATTTTTGAAAGGTCCCTTGAAACCTTGTATGCATCTACCATAGATGCCCACAAGGTGTTTCTCGGGAAAGCGTTGAGAGCGTACCTTATCAAGTCACGGTTTTCTACCTTGTGACCGATTGTGTGTAGTCCGTTCATTAATTCCTGAATTCTGGCATGGAGCTAGGCTGCTATTTCGTTGTCATTCATCTTGATCATGTACAGCTTGTTCAGGAGGAGATCTCTCTTGCTGATTCGAGTGTCGGAAGTTCCTTCGTGCAGCTCGATCAGTTTGCCCCACAACTCCTTGGCACTGTTGAATGGTCCTACCCGATTCAACTCTTCCTTGGTCAGGCCACATTGAAGGGTCTGGGTCGCTTTCGCATCAGCTTCAATTCTTTTTTTCAGAGCGGTATCCCACTCAGTGTACGGCTGTGGTACTCCTCCAGCGTTCTTTGGAATCTCCAGTCCAGACTGGATGATTATCCATATGTCCACCTGAGTTTTCAGGTGGACCTCCATTCGACTTTTCCAGTAGGAAAAGTCTTCTCCACTGAAAAGTGGAGGTCTGGCTGTGCTGAATCCTTCTTGCATGGCCATTTAACTGAAACTAAAAGAAAAGGGAAAGAGATATCCCAAGACTTGGTCTTGGATTAGTAGTGCGGGAAGTAGAAGAAAAATATTTGTCGAGGGGTGTTGCACCAACCTCGATTAACGAGAAAAATTTCGAACGAAAGAAAAAAAATTAAAAAGATTTCGAAAACAAATCCGAAAAATTCTCAAATTGGTGGTTGCACCAAATTTGAGCTTCCCCGCTCTGATACCACTTGTTGGATCGAGAGAAACGATAGAGGGGGGGGTGAATATCGTAAATCGTTTTCGGATTGAAGATAAGAGCATACGCAGCGGAAAATCAAATCACAACAAAAAGAACGCAAGTAGTTTTACTTGGTTCGGAGTCGCGGTCGGCTCCTACTCCATGGCCCACGGTCGTTGACCATTTACTGCGGGCAATTCTATATGCGCAAAACAGTTTACAGAAGGATGATTACAAAAGTAGTACAGTAAACTTAAAAAATAGCTCTTCGTTATCGACGTCCAGTGTGGATTGTATTTTGGAGCAGGGGGACGTCGTCGGCGCTTGTATCTCGAGTTGAGAGGTTTCCGGAGCAGAGTACTGGAGCAGAAGAGCGTAATAGCGTTGGAAGAAGTTGTTCTGAAGCCTTGGGGGTCGAGGGCTTTATATAGTAGGTCTGGGGGCACCCTGGACGTTGGGGGCGCCCTCCACGTGGCCGTTGATCCGCAACAGTCTCAGTCAGCGTTTTATCCCTCCAAAATAGGGATCGAACCTTGACGGGGGCGCCCGCGAAGCACGGGGCGCCCTGGTTGACTGTTTCAGCGGGCTTCTCGGCTGGATGAGGTTTATCCGCTTCGCTGGCTTAGGTGCGGGGTGCCCTGGGCACTGGGGGCGCCCGGGAGCATGGGGGCACCTCGCCCAGTAAGCTACCGAAGCACTCCTTTGCTTCATTTATTTTGTATTGGCCTTGGGGGCGCCCTACTCAGCTACTTGCCTCTCTCCTTTGGGCATTCTGAGCTGCAGACAAACTTTCCTTCGGTCCTGCATCCGGGGTTAGTCCAAAACAATATGAAGCAATAGAGTATTAGGTTTATACAGCCTTAGCTGTCTTGGTTCTGACTTTGGGTCTCCAAAATGGAGCCCTAGGTCGAACCGACGCCTACTGTTCCCTCGACGAGGAACACGTCCTCACCTAATCCTCTCAGGAGAATTTACTTGATGCCAACCGGCTCCTCTGGTTGGACTTTTGCCCAGCAGTCCTTCGCCAGGTGCCTAGCTGTCCTTCGCCAGATCTTCAGCTCCAGGCGGTCCTTCGCCTGGTGCCCAGCAGTCCTTCGCCAGGTCTTCAGTTCCAGGCAGTCCTTCGCCTGGTGCCCAGCAGTCCTTCGCCAGGTCTTTAACTCCTAGCAGCCCTTCGCTAGGTGCCCAGCAGCCCTTCGCTGGGTCTTAGGGTTCTGATGCCTAGCAGTCCTTCGCTAGGTGCCTAGCAGTCCATCGCTAGGACTTTAATCTGCACACTCAAGTAGTATGTTAGAAAACAAATCATCTTAACTTTTGAACCCTTTGCCATTGATCAAAACACAAGTTTCACTTGGGTGCTGTCTGCACCAACAGATCATGAGTTTTGATGTGTGTGTCAATATGATTAAGTTAGGGTTTCATGTTGATATAATATGTGTATGTGAGTGTGCAGGTTTGTAGGATACACATAGACTTAGTTGGATGTCTTCGGGTCTGGTGAAGGATGGCATGGGGAGATGAGCCGTGGGCTTGCATACATCCGAGGGACCATGGACAAAGCAGGGGCGATGAGCAGAGGGAAGCGCACTTCTAGGTATACGTGAAGGGTGGCATGGGGAGATGAGCCATGAGCTTGCATGCATCCGAGGGATGAGAGTCGAAGTCGAAGAAGGCTTGAAGGCAACAGGTCGAGACTGCTAGATGAAGAGTCAGCTAAGTCATGAGGATTCGAGTGCTAAGAGAATTGTACTCGGGAAGGAAAATCCTAGGGTTCGAGTGCTGAGAGAATTGTACTCGGGAAGGGAAACCTTAGGTGGCAGTCGACTGATGAAGAGCACAGAAAGATCAGTCGACTGATCCTTGCATCAGTCGACTGGTGTCGACCAGAAGTTGAATCGTTGGCTATGACATTCAAATTCGCGAGGACTAGTTGACTGGTGTTAGCACCTGTCGATTGGTAACGGTCAGAACAGTATCAAGCACTATTTAAGAGGGCTCGTTTTTTACTGTTTTTTCTGGGCGAAACAAGCTTGGGTAAAGCCTGTTAGTAGCCTACAAGTGCTCAGAAATTATCAATGGATTATGGCGAGGTTTCTCCACCCACAAGGAGCGACAAGAGCTAGCCGGAGGTCTTCCGGGGAGTCATCCACCAATGGATCGGGATCGTCCACCTTACGGATAACTGTGGAGTAGGAGCTTTATCTCCGAACCACGTAAACGATTTGTGTTAGCGATTGTTTTAGTTTATTGTTTTAGTTTTCCACTTGCGCACGCTAACACTATAGGAAAGAAAATCGAAAATTAGCTATTCACCCCCCTCTAGCTAAACGACAAGGTCCCAACAATTGGTTACCCCCACCATCTTCCGTAGCGAATGGATTGACCCAATCGGAGACCTCCTCATAAATATCCCAGATAGGGGCTTCGAGGTTAGAGTTGGTTGTTGACTGAGTGTGAGCTGCTAAATATTGAACACATTCGAGGTAGTCATCCTCAGGTTTTGAAGTCTCTAGGGACTGATCCGTGGATCGGAGTACAGAGGCCCATGGACTTGTAGTTCCTGCACGGTTGCCTTTTAGATTATCCAGAAGAGGTTCCTCCTCAAGAAGCATTACAACAACTTCTTTTGGTATTAAAATATCAAAAATTGCCTACGTGTTGGCCTGTTGAGCCAATACCACTTGTTCCTCTCTGGGTTTCAGATAGCTGCAGGACTGGAAAGACATCTAAACAAATGATTTTTTCGAAGATAATTTGCACTACGCAGTCTCCAATGTGAAGATAGATCCGCTCACCAAAGTGATTAAATAGTAGAAGTTTGATTTCTCCGCGGTAGTCAGAATCAATGACTCCTGCACCTACATCAAGACCATATTTTAGGGCTACGCTCGATCGTGTGGCGATTCGTCCATATGTTCCCCAGGGAATTTCCGGGCAGAGCCCTGTTGAGGCTAGAACTCGCCCTCTGGGCTCTATGACACAGAATGCGTCACTCGCCAGATCAAAACCAGCTGCACCAGAATATTTTTTGGTTATCATAGTGGCAGTTTTGGAAAGCTGGTGTACAAGAATAAATGGATAATCCTCTTCTGGTAGTGCAGATGCTTCTCCTTGCGGATCATTTCCTTCTTCCACATAAGCAAATACTCCTAGTTGTTGTTCAATTAGTACGACTTGGGTGTGGATGGATTTAATTTCCTCTTCGTCGCTTTGTACCTCCTCATCCTTTGCATTATAATGAGGTGGGTGACTTGTTGGCGCTGCAACATAGTTAGTAAAACTAATAGATGCTCGTGCATCCATAAGGTTTCTGCTGTTTACCTATGATGGTTGCATAGGTAATATGACTTCCGTAGGATTGGTGACCCAATTCAATCCTTGTAATGCTTCAGTCGAGTAGCGTCGTCTGAGAAGTGCTCTTACCCCATGACTAGTAAGATAATCGGCAACTCCTCGAACCTCATGGGCAAAACCCACGTTGGGAGTATTAGAGAGCCTTCCGACCATGCCTCTTGTAATAAGGAGGTTGCTTCGTTATTCCTCCATTGTTCATAACCTCGCGTAAGTATGGAGACCTGTATATTGTTGATGCAGTCTGACCCAGATTATTATTTTGGTGTTGACACTGATTAGAGTTTAGGATAATAAGATGAGTCTGGTTTAAGTCCTGGTCGAGGACTGGGCACGACTCCCGGTGACTGAAGCCGGGTTACGAAAACCCCGGTGAGTGAAACCGGGTCCTGGTAAGTGAAGCCAGGTGATTGAAATCCCAGTGAGTGAAGCCGGGTCCTAGCGAGTGAAGCCAGGTCCTGGTGAGTGAAGCCAGGTGATGGAAACCCTGGTGAGTGAAGTCAGGTGAAGGAAACCCCGGTGAGTGAAGTCGGGTCCTGGCGAGTGAATCCAGGTGACTAAAATCCCGGTGAATGAAGCCGGGTCCTAGCGAGTGAAGCTAGGTGATCGAAACCCTGGTGAGTGAAGCCAGGTCCTAGCGAGTGAAGCTAGGTTGAATGAAGTCCTGGTGAGTGAAGTTGGGCATGGAATCTTTGTCCGGGGGACCAGGATGAGTCAGAGAAGGCTAGGGAGCCTGTTCTCTAGACTTAGGGGTGATTGGATTGAAGCTGGATTGGTCGGAGACCGATCAGGGAGTTGGCACGAACTCCCTGTTGTGGATCGGTCTGGTGACCGATCCAGAGAAGTCTGATCGGTCTGGTGACCAATCAGGGAGAGAACAGAAAGGTTTCTGTTTGGCTTCTGATCGGTCTGGTGAACGATCAGAGAAGGGACAGTAGGTTTATGGGATAAACCCTGATCGGTCCCTCTAACCGATCAAATATCGGACCATTCCTCATCCTGACTGATCAGGATGGCTCCCGATCAGTCAGGGAGTGACCTGATCGGTCACCAGACCGATCAGGGCACAACCTGATCGGTCAGGTGACCGATCAGGCGTGTGTTTCCTGCGGGTTGTGGCAAGCAAGCTGCTGGATCGGTTTGGTGACCTATCCCTGACCTATGATCAGTCAGTGTGACCGATCAGGGTCAGTCTGCGATCCCTGTTTCTCACTTTGGACCGGTTAGGCAGGAGCTTGATCTTTCAGGGGTTTCCCTGATCGGTCTGGTGACCAATCAGGGCCCTCTCTGATCGGTCTGTGGACCGATCAGTAGCTTTAACTTTAATTCAAATCCGCTGTCAGACTTCTGATCGTGTCTGTTTGCTCTGTATTTCCTCTGTTACTTACTGATTCCTGTTTAATTTCATTTGCTAAGTGTCTGCTAAGTGTTCAGGTGATACAGGGAGGATTCAAACAATGAAGGAGAGTCAACTAGGGCTTTCCTTTAAGTAAGTTTGGCTGTTTTCTCTTCTGAGGTTTCAACGGGCATCTGGCGCTGCTGGCAACGGCTGAGAAGCTGATGAACTGATCTTGGGCTCGGCTGAAGAGAGTTCAGGGAGTCTAGAAGAGATCAGTGTAGCTGGGGCTATTGCAGATGAGCAGCTGGGAGCTGCAGAGGCGCGCCTATGACCTGGGTTTTGGGCAGAGGCTTAAGAGCTGGTAGCGAAGAAGCCTCAGCAACAATTGATCATTCTGAAACTTCAAGCAATCTCTAGCAAAGCTGAAACCTTGAGTCTGTGGAGGAAGTTGCGAGTGGATCAGCAAGCAAACGAAGAGCTGAGGGTTCTTGCGTTGGTGGTGCTGTGCTGTGCTGTGCTCGATGATCTGTTCTCCTATTCTCTTCCTTGTGCTTGCTAGCGATCTGTAAGATCTTCCTTTTCAGTCTCTATACGCTTAATTCATATCTCTTGAGACTATTTGTGTGAAGAGGTTTCTCCACCGAGAATGAGACATTTGATATCTGTATTTTCCGGGGCTTGATCTGCCAACGATTAAGGGATCGCCCACCTCACGGGCACGCCAAGGAGTAGGAGCAGGTTATCCCTGAACCTTGTAAACCATCTTTGTTAGCGTATTGAGTTTGTGTTTAGTTTTAGGGTTTTAGTTTCTGCATTTCTATTTCGGTATTCTTCCGCTGCTAACTCTTAAGTGCAGAAAGTTCAAAAGAAAGAAATTTCTGTGTCTAGCTACATTCACCCCCCTTCTCTCTAGCCATCCAAGCACCAACATATATTACGGTAGAAATCTCCAATAGTAAGCATGATATCAGGAATAATATAAACAAGCTGGCTTCCCCTGGTAAGGTCAACTTCCATCGTGGCCAGGATTGCTTGGTCACCAAGCCATCGGTTATCTCGGAATACAATGAGGGCCATAAATCCCTCCTCTTATCAGCGGAGTGTTTGGATGTGAACTTGTAGAATACTTAAATGTAGGTACCGCATCCTGCTTCTCTGGAGTTGAATAAAACTCTCCTCCTAAATGAAGCTTCGATCTACTTGGTGTCCCTCTGTTACCAACAGGGGTTCTTCAGATCTATGAATATAAATCTTGTGGGGTGCATCACCCCTTCTAGAATGATATAGAACTTCAGTAGGGACAATGGATGCTCCTCCTGCATTGAGAATCTTAACTAAGCTTGGGGATCTATTTGCTGTTGTAGTGTAGGTACTAGTGTTGATGTCCCCGCAAGTCTTCATCCAAGGCGTCTGGCAGCCTGCTGAGCATTATGCAGTCTTCTTTGGTTCCTTCAATATTCCCTTATCTGATCATCAAACAAAGGGGACTATGGAAGTAGAAGGTTGCTCAGTCGCTGTCCCGGTGACTGAAGCCGGGTTACGAAAATCTCGGTGAGTGAAACCGGGTCCTGGTAAGTGAAGTCAGGTGATTGAACCCCCGGTGAGTGAAGTCGGGTCCTAGCGAGTGAAGCCGGGTCCTGGTGAGTGAAGCCAGGTGATGGAAACCCTGGTGAGTGAAGCCAGGTGAAGGAAACCCCAGTGAGTGAAGTCGGGTCCTGGTGAGTGAAGCCAGGTGACTGAAATCCCGGTGAGTGAAGTTGGGTCCTAGCGAGTGAAGCTAGGTGACCGAAACCCTGGTGAGTGAAGCCAGGTCCTAGCGAGTGAAGCTAGGTTGAATGAAGTCCCGGTGAGTGAAGCTGGGCACAGAATCTTGGTCCGGGGGACCAGGATGAGTCAGAGAAGGCTAGGGAGCCTGTTCTCTGGACTTAGGGGTGATTGGGTCGAAGCTGGATCGGCCTGCAGACCGATCAGGGAGTTGGCACGAACTCCCTATTGTGGATCGGTCTGGTGATCGATCTAGAGAAGTTTGATCGGTCTGGTGACCGATTAGGGAGAGAACAGAAAGGTTTCTGTTTGGCTTCTGATCGGTCTGGTGAATGATCAGAGAAGGGACAGTAGGTTTATGTGACAAACCCTGATCGGTCCCTCTGACCGATCAAATATCGGACCATTCCTCATCCTGACCAATCAGGATGGCTCCTGATCAGTCAGGGAGTGACCTGATCGGTCACTAGACTGATCAGGGCACAACCTGATCGGTCACCAGATCGATCAGGGCACAACCTGATTGGTCAGGTGACCGATTAGGCATGTGTTTCCTGTGGGTTGTGGCATGCAAGCTGCTGGATCGGTCTGGTGACCGATCCCTGACCTGTGATCGGTCAGTGTGACTGATCAGGGTTAGTCTGCGATCCCTATTTCTCACTTTGGACCGATCAGGCAGGAGCCTGATCATTCAGGGGTTTCCCTGATCGGTCTGGTGACCGATCAGGGCCCTCTCTGATCGGTCTGTGGACCGATCAGTAGTTGTAACTTTAATTCAAATCCGCTGTCAGACTTCTCATCGCGTCTGTTTGCTCTGTATTTCCTCTGCTACTTACTGATTCCCGTTTAATTTCATTTGCTAAGTGTCTGCTAAGTGTGCAGGTGATACAGGGAGGATTCAAACAATGGAGGAGAGTCAACTAGAGGGCTTTCCTTTAAACAGGTTTGGCTGTTTTCTCTTCTCAGGTTTCAACGGGTGTCTGGCGCTGCTGGCAATGGCTGGGAAGCTGATGAACTGATCTGGGGCTCGGCTGAAGAGAGTTCAGGGAGTCTAGAAGAGATCAGTGTAGCTGGGGCTGTTGCAGATGAGCAGCTGGGAGCTGCAGAGGCGCCCCTGTGACCTGAGTTTTGGGCAGAGGCGCGCCTGTGACCTTAGTTTTGGGCAGAGGCTTAAGAGCTGGTAGAGAAGAAGACTCAACAACAATTGATCATTCTGAAACTTCAAGCAATCTCTAGCAAAGCTAAAACCTTGAGTCTGTGGAGTAAGTTGCGAGTGGATTAGCAAACAAACGAAGAGCTGAGGGTTCTTGCGTTGGTGGTGCTGTGTTGTGCTCGGTGATCTGTTCTCCTGTTCTCTTCCTTGTGCTTTGCTAGCGATCTGTAAGATCTTCCTTTTCAGTCTCTGTACGCTTAATTCATATCTCTTGAGACTATTTGTGTGGAGAGGTTTCTCCACCGAGAAGGAGACATTTGATATCTAGATTTTCCGAGGCTTGATCTGCCGACGATTAAGGGATCGCCCACCTCACCGGCACGCCAAGGAGTAGGGGCAAGTTATCCCCGAACCTTGTAAACCATCTTTGTTAGCGTCTTGAGTTTGTGTTTAGTTTTAGGGTTTTAGTTTCTGCATTTCTATTTCTGTATTCTTCCGCTGCTAACTCTTAAGTGCAGAAAGTTCAAAAGAAAGAAATTTCTGTGTCTGGCTACATTCACCCCCCCCCCCCCCCCGCTCTAGCCATCCAAGCACCAACATATATTACGGTAGAAATCTCCAATAGTAAGCATGATATCAGGAATAATATAAACAAGCTGGCTTCCCCTGGTAAGGTCACTTCTATGGTGGCCAGGATTGCTTGGTCACCAAGCCATCGGTTATCTCGGAATACAATGAGGGCCATAAATCCCTCCTCTTATCGGCGGAGTGTTTGGACGTGAACTTGTAGAATACCTAAATGTAGGTACCGCATCCTGCTTCTCTGGAGTTGATTAAAACTCTCTTCCTGAATGAAGCTTCGATCTACTTGGTGTCCCTCTGTTACCAACAGGGGTTCTTCAGATCTATGAATATAAATCTTGTGGTGGGCATCACCCCTTCTAGAATGATATAGAACTTCAGTAGGGACAATGGATGCTCCTCCTGCATTGAGAATCTTAACTAAGCTTGGGGATCTATTTGCTGTTCTAGTGTAGGTACTAGTGCTGATGTCCCCGCAAGTCTTCGTCCAAGGCGTCTGGCAACCTGTTGAGCATTATGCAGTCTTCTTTGGTTCCTTCAATATTCCCTTATCTGATCATCAAACAACGGGGACTATGGAAGTAGAAGGTTGCTCAGTCACTGTCCTGGTAGTGGCCATTAAGTCTTCAATTTTTCTTGTTTGTATTTTATGATTAGATTCTTGAAGACTCGTAAGGTGCCTTTGCCTTCTTTAGGTCTTTCAGATCGACCTAAGGATAGATTTTGCAATTTAGAGATTAGCTCCTCAGGAATAGTGGTTTGAGAAGTACCTTCCTTTGTTTGTTCAAGAAGGGTCTTTAAATCCGCCTGGATATCTTTCAAACTTTCAGCTATTTGAATTAATAGCTGTATTTGTGTATTATTTTGTTTGAGGATAGATGAATTTCCAGATGTTGGGCCTTGATAATCACTTGGTTTTGCAAAGCCAACAGTCGGTGACTCGATGGGATCTGTAGCTTTGACTGCTTCTCAGTAGCACTGTGTGTTTTTGGTTATGACGTAGTTGTTCATGAAACAGTCCACCTTTCAAGATGGTGAAGCAGAGGTTCCACTCGTTTAAGCTTTTAGTTGAGTTCTTCGGTCAGTCTGAGAGTCTCCTTTTCCACAAGTTTGGGTTGTTTTGTAATTTCTACAACCAAATCACGAACTTCCTGCT
>JAGFNQ010001941.1:483641-583799 GCA_024364735.1 Boesenbergia rotunda | reverse complement strand
TGGGAAGTTCAAAAATGGCAAGGGAGTGTCATTTAAGGACAAAAAGACATTAACTAAGGACATGATGCCCAAAGTTAAAGGGAAGAACTTAACTAAGGATAAGGTGTCCAAGGTTAAATAGAAGAAGAACTTAACTAAGAACAAGGTGTCCAAAATTAAGAATGTCACTTTTGTAGGCTAAGGGTCACCGAGGTACACCGATGTGGCTTAGTAATTGTGGAAGAGTCACCTAGGGAGGTAGCTAAGGCTAAGAGCTCAAGAGAGAGCTCAAAGAGCCAATTTGGGATCCATGGTCAATAGATCTTAGGAGGATATCTCTTGCAAGTCTAAATGGACTATGGAATGTGCCAAAGGGTTTGAAGACAAATTTTGAGTTTCAACCTTAGGGATTTGGTACATGTGGTTTGAGTTTCATGCATGAAAATATGAAATGAGATTCATATTGCATGAAAATTGGTTGTTGATGTATAGATGTCATATAAACCAATACTAAGGATGATTGTGGTTTGGTAAGGGTAGATACACCAAGAGGAAGCCAAAATTAGGACTTTAGGTCAATGTTTATTTGAACCATTTAATTAGTTTTGAGTTTTGTGTCAATCTTGGGATCTAAGATTTGTATATTTTTAAATGTATTTTTCTCAAGTAAACACGGGTACTAAAAATCTCTCCACAAAATTTGAATATTTTTAGAGAATTGTGGAATTGTTGGTGCATTTCTGAAATTAGGTTTAGAAATGCTGAAATACCAATATGAGGATATCAGTCAACTAGTGAAGAGGACCAGTCGACTGATAACAATGCTTTCTAGAGTGAGAAAGCTACTATAAGTAGGTTTTTTTATAGGGATCAGTCGATTGGTAACTATCTCAGTTGATTGATACATGCTGAAATTATTCTCAGTAAGTCGAAAAATATCCAAATGATTGTAAAAATGTGTATAATCTTATGGGAGATTAATACACACTGTTTATGATTATTAGGGGTTGAAGAATCCAATAATTGAGATATTATTGGAATTCTTTTTGATATGTGATAAAGAGGGAGAATTAAGGTTTAATTAAGAAAACCTTATGTACCTTTGCAAGAAATCCTAGCTCAAGGGAAGCTAGGTGAAGGGGGAGTATTGTTGCTCATTTATTGGCAAAAGGAGAGCCTTATGATAGGTTCTTAAAAAGTCCTTGGTAAGTCTAAGTGTAGGGGGAGCCTTGATAGGTTTTAAAAAGCCCTTGGTGAAAAATCCTAACTCAATGGGGAGTGTAGGTGTAGGGGGGTCTTGTGATAGGTCACATTCATATTTGCATTTGCATTGACGGTGTAAGTCCAAGATGTAGCCTTAGCAACGTAAGTTTAAATGTTATTGTCTGGTCGAGGTGGACCGGCAAGAGGGGGTGAATTGTCGCTGTAAAATAAAACTAAATCTTTTGTACGATTTCACAAAGAATTCAGATTAGTTACAATAATTAGTTAAAACAAACATAAATAAATTAAACTAGTAAATGGCTCAGACACAGAAATTTACTTGGTTGCAACCTTGGTGATTGCTAATCCAAGACACTGAAGCTCAATCTCAAAATCTCCTTCTGGCGGAGAAGCCTTTTACATACTTTGAAGCATAAGACAGAAGAAAACTAAGAAATAAATTATTTGCAGTTGATGGATGAGTTGAAATTGAGCTCTAGGGGCCTATTCATAGCCTCGGTCAAACTTATCCGTTTGCTGATGTGGCAGTACTGGGGCGCCTGAGTGCTCCAGGGGGCCTGACATGTGGTCTGAGAGTTATCCGTAGCGCAATGGTCGCAAACGGTAGATTGACTAATAACTATGGACTTTTGGGCGCTTGTATGCACAGGGGCGCCCGAGTACTCAGGCGCCCGAGATCCCGGGTGCCCGTATCTATACGGGCGATTGAGAAGCCTTTGGCCAGTAACTCACTGACCAAATTTTAGCAGGTCTTCGTTGGGTGATTTCTGGCCAACTGGAGTTAGGCTCACCCGAACCTGACTCTAGCCTTTCACCCCTCGAGCGTCCTTCTTTCAGGCTTCTCGTCCCTCGGACGTCGTGCATGCCCTTCTCGCTCCACTAGTGTACTTTTCCGCAGCTTCCGCATCCCTCGGATGCACCAAGCCCATCGGCTCACTTCTCCGCGCAATCATTCTCGTCCACTGAGTCTTACATTCGACTTCCTCCTCTCCTAAGTTCCTGCACACTTAAACAGAGGGATCAAAAACCAATAGGACCTAACTTAACTTGATTCATCACATCAAAACTAACAAGGGCATGCACCAATAATCTCCCCTTTTTGATGTGTATCAACCCAAGTTCAATTAAGGTTAAACTAAAAAAAATAACACTAATTAGCATGAAAGAAATATTTTCAAATTAAAACATCACTACCTCCCCCTGAACTTAAGCTACTCTCCCTCTTTGATCACAGAAAAAAATGGAGGATATCAAAAGTTAGGGAAAGGGAAAAATAAAAAATATGAATGAAATAATCTCTAAGCATTCTTTTAAAGTCAATAGATAATTTTTAAAAAAAAATTCATAGAAGTCAAAAACATGTTAGAAAAATCTGAAAATTTTTGTATAAGTGGGAAATAGAGTTTCGAGCTCGTACAAAATTTTTTGACTTAAACACTTTATTTGTTGCTGAAAATAAATCAAATACTAATTGAGTAAAATTTTTGAAGAATAAATATTTAAAATTCAAAAGCACTTAAAAAATCAAGTGAAATTTTACTGAGGTCTACTGATCATATCTAGATTAAAAAAAATCAGATCTAGGTAAATAAATTTTTATCTATTTTTAAAATTTGAATTTCGAACATAAAATTGTGAAAATTCAAAAACTAATAGAAAAAATCTCAAAAATCCATAGTAAGTAAAGAAAATATTTATGTATTGAGAAAAAAATATGAATATAGTTTTATCAATTTAAAATTCACTGCTATTCAGTTTTCAAAGCCAGTAAATAATCTATTGAAAAATATAATAATAAAACTGTTAGCACTAAAATATATAATGACTGAAAATTAATTCAGTAAAGACTTAGGAATCCAAAATAAGTTCCTAGCTATGGGGTTAATTAAAAATTTTGCAAGAATATAGTTCTTAAATACTTTTCTAAGTTGGCTTCTGTGATTTTTAATATACCTGTTCAGATTATCAGGATAATTGTTTTTCTTTCAACGTAAATATGCAATATCAAATTCTAGTTTTTCAACTAAATTTCTCAAACTAATATTTTTATTTTTATCAGAAACATCAAAATAACATTCATTAGTCAATTTTATTTTTAATTTTTTATTCTCTTTTTTAATTTAAGATTAGCTTTAAGCATTACTTTTATACCTGAGTACAGTTGATCGTGAGAGAGGAAACATACCTCACTTACCGGGTCGCTTTTGAAAAGAGGAACTCTCCCTTCGTCGCTGCTTTCTTCTAGCGTAACTCCCTCTTCTTCAATGTTTTTCTCTTGATGATTTGCCATCAGCACAAGTCTAGCATATTCTTCGGCTTCCGATTCATCAGATGAGGTCTCGTCCCAGGTGGTTTTCAGCGCCTTCTTCTTCTTTGGTTGCTTCTTAAGTTTGGGACACTAGTCTTTTAGATGACCCTCCTCTTTACAGTTATAGCATCAGACTGTACGCTTCTTCGGAGATCATCTTTTACCCTGAAACTTAGAAAATTTATTAGCCCTTTTAAAAAAACTTTTAAGGTTTTTTACCATCTTCGTTGTATTTTCATCGTCCATTAACGACTCCTCAATCTGGGTTCTCCTTGGGTTTAGAGAGGCGTTATCCGTTTTCCTATTTTTCCCTACACACCGAGATTCGTAAAGCTCTAAAACCGAAAATAGTTGTTCTAGAGTACTTACCTTAAGATCTTTTGAAATAAAATATGCGTCAATTATTGATGTCTAATCCGGGGTTCTCGGGAAAGCATTTAGTGTGTACCGTTGAGTGTCGCGACTTGAGACCTTTTCTTCGAGATTCTCAAGGCTCGTGATTAGGTCTTTTACCTTGGCATGCAGTTGAGCAACTGACTGCCCGTCTTCCATTCGGAGGTTGGTAAGCTGACTTCATAGGATGTCTTGTCGTGCCAATTTCGTCTCCGATGTGCCTTTGTGCAATTTCAGGAACTTTTCCCAAAGTTCCTTTGCCGAGTAGTACTTCCTGATTCGATTGACATCTTGTTCGGGGAGGGCGGTCAACAGATGGAATTTCACCTTTCTATTTGCTATTGCGTCTGCTTGCTCCTTTTTGTTCCATGAGTCAGGTTCCTTGATTTTTTCTTCATTATCTATCGGAGCTGAAAAATCATTTTTCATTGTTAGTAATAATTCGTCAGTAGTAAAAAATACCTTCATTTTTCTTTTTCATGCTGCGAGCTCCCCGTCAAACTTCGGCGGGTAGATCACTAGTCCAACCATTCTTTAGAATTTGCTGCAATTGGTGGTTAGTCCTTCCGTAGCGTCCTGGCTCTGATACCAATTGTCGGGTCGAGGTGGACCGGCAAGAGGGGGGTGAATTGTCGCTGTAAAATAAAACTAAATCTTTTGTGTGGTCTCACAAAGAATTCAGATTAGTTATAATAATTAGTTAAAACAAACATAAACAAATTAAACTAGTAAAAGGCTTAGACACAGAAATTTACTTGGTTGCTGTTGGTGCAAAATGCATCAGTGATGTTCTTCTCTAAATGTTTCAATGTTTAACAATATGCTTAAGTTAGTGATACATTGAACAAGAGAAGGGTAGTCAAAAAATATAGTACCAAAGTGAAGGAAAGTCCTAGTTAACCTAGGCAATAAGTCCTGGGTTGAAGAATTGGGCACTAAGTCCTGATCATGGATTGGGCACTAAGTCTTGGCTGCGGGCTGGGCACCTAAGACCTGCCCGAAGGTTGGGCACGAAGTCCTGGTTCATGGAATTGGGCAATAAGTCCTGGACGAGGGCTGGGCACCGAAGTCTTGATGAGTGAAGTTGGGCAATAAGTCTTGGTCGTGGACTGAGCACGAAGTCCTGGTGAGTGAAGTTGGGCAAAAGTCCTAGTAAATGAAGCTGGGCAATAAGTCCTGGTCATGGACTAGGCACGAAGTCCTGGTCGTAAGATTGGGCAAAAGTCCTGGTGACCAAAGCTGGGCAAAAGTCCAACCGGATGGGCTGGGTGGCAACCGTCTCCTGAGAGGAGTAGGTGAAAGGCGCATTCCCCTGGGATGGGAACATAAGCGTTGGTTCGACCTAGGGTTTCACGGGAAGCCCGAAGTTTGAACCAATTCGTTAACGTTAAGAATATATATATCTGTATATTTGTCTTGTCTTTGATTGTATGGCAGGTACCTAAAGCTGGAAGCAAGACAAAAGAGAAAACGAAGAAGAAAAAGCGGCCTGGAAGGAACTCTAGGCACCTGTAATGAAACAGGAGCCCCAGAGCTTTAGGGCACCTTGGACTGGGCAGCCCCTCCCAGGCCCCTGTTAACACAGGCGCCTGAGGGCTCCCAGGCGCCTGTGTTGATACAGGCACCTGGGAAGAGGGTCTTATCCCTGCTGCGAGTTCGGCGCGAGGATGAGCTTTGACCAAGGGTTATGAGGTGCCCCATAGCATCACAGGCGCCCCAAACAAAGCTATAAAAGGGGCTTCGATCCCTCAACTCATAACAAGAATTCGAAGATCATTCTGAGCATTCCGAGTGACGATAGAATGCTAACGATGAAGCTCTGCGACCAAGGAAGCTCCGGGAGGAAGTGCGCGACACTTCGGAGTTCCAGATCGGCCGAGTCTTCAACTCTCTATTTGGTTTGATTTATTTTATGCACTTAATTTCTTTTATATTTTTTATTGTAAATCTTGCATTGTAAGACGGGTTTCTCCGCCTCCGGAAAGTCCAAAAAGAAGACCATTTGTGGATGGGTGTTTCCCGTGCTTAGGTCTTGGACGTACTGACCCTGGGGGATGAAAACCAAGTAAAAAAATCCCGTGTGCACTCTGTTGATTGCTTTTTCGTTCCTTTTTATTTTCCGCGGTGCTACTAACTCTTTAATTAGAACGAACAATCGAAAGACGAGTTTTCCACCCTTTCCGCAAAAGTTTTAACGAGTCGATATTCACCCCCCCCTCTATCGACGGCACCGGTCCCCACAGTTGCAACTTAGGTGGTTGCTAATCCAAGACGACTGAAGCTCACTCTCAAAATCTCCTTCTGACGGAGAAGTCTTTTACAGATTTTAAAGCACAAGATAGAAGAAAACTAAGAAATGACTTGTATGCAGTTAATAGATGAGTTGAAACTGAGCTCTAGGAACCTATTTATAGCCCCGGTCAAACTTATCCGTTTGTTGAGGTGGCAGTAATGGGGCACCCGAGTGCTCCAGGGCGCCTGACACGTGACATGAGAGTTATCTGCAGTGCAATGGTCGCATACCGTAGATTGACTGATAACTATGGACTCTTGGGCGCTGTATGCACATGGGTGCTCAAGTGCTCAGGGGCTCGAGATCCCGGGCGCTCGGGAAGCCTTTGGTCAACAGTTCGTTGACCAAATTTCAGCGGGTCTTCTTTAGGTGATTTTTGGCCAACCGAAGTTAGGCTCACCTGAACTTGACTCTGGCCTTTCACGCCTCGAGCGTCCTTCCTTCCAGCTTCTCGTCCCTCGGACGTTACGCACGTCCTTCTCGCTCCGCCGGTGTACTTTCCGCAGCTTTCACGTCCCTTGGATGCACCAAGCCCATTGGCTCACTTCCTCGTGCAATCCTTCTTGTCCACTGCGTCTTACGCTCGTCTTCTTCCACTCCTATGTTCCTGCACACTTAGATAGAGGGATCAAAAATCAACAGGACCTAACATAACTTGGTTGATCACATCAAAACTAACCAGGGCACCAACAGTTAATAGCATTTGTAATTGCTATTTATTTTTCCTAACTTAAACGTATTACCAAACATAAAAAAAAAGGAGATTTGTTGAGGCAATCTCAATGGTCCGGAGTGACCATGTGTTTTGATGATTAGGCAAAGGGTTTAGGTTAGGTTCACCCTTGTATTTGATATATGTGTTTGAGTGTGCAGGTTTGAAGGATACACATATGAGTCGACTTGATGTGTTCAAGTCTGGTGAAGGATGGAGCATTCGAGGGATCGTTGCAAGGTAACAACGATAAGCCGAGGGAAGCGCACTTCGAAGCATACGCAAAGGATGTCATGAGGGCAAGTCGCGATCTTGTATGCATCCAAGGGACGAGAGCCAAAGGCATACGCGAAGGATGACATGAAGATCAGACATGGGCTTGTATGCATCCAAGGGACGAGAGCCAAAGAGAAGAAAGCTAGAAGGCAATAGTCAAGACTGCAAAGAAAAGTCAAGTGAGTCATGAGAATCAAAGTGCGAGTGAAATATATTCGGGAAGGGAAACCCTAGGTTTATAATTTTACCAGTCGACTGGTATGGGATCAGTCGACTGGTTAAAGACACAGAAAGATTAGTTGACCGATCTTTCTATGTAGTCGACTGGTGTCGGCTGAATTCGTTAGACTCTAACGTTTGAATTCGACAGTTGTTAGTCGACTGGTGTTGACACCAGTTGACTGGTAACGACTGAATCATCAAACGAGTTCTATTTAAGAGAACTTTGTTTGCTTGAGTAAGCTTGACGAAATAGAGGTGGTTAACCCCAATGAGTAGTCTACCAAACTCTTGTGTGTGTGGGGTGTTGTGGCGAGGTTTCTCCACCCACAATGACCTACACGAGCTAGCCAGTGATTTTCCGGGGGCTCATCCACCGACATATCAGGATTGTCCACCTTACGAACAGTCGTGGTATAGGAGCGTCATCTTCGAACCACGTTACATCGGTTTGTTCTTCTTGTTAGTTTTTGTTTAATTGTTATTCCGCTTGCGCACTAGCATCATAGGAAGAGAAACCAAGAGAGTTGAGGGGCAACGTTTATTCAACCCCCTCTAGCCAGGCCTCCAATCTTCAACAATTCTCATGGCTCGAAGGTTCGCACCGATGCATGACTCTTTGCACACGATTTCTTTTCTAGCGTTCTTTCCACTAAGGTATGAATCCACCGAATAAGTGGTAATTCTAATTTTCTTTTCCGACTTTCTTCTTTATCCTGCAACATGTGACATTAAGCATGAATTCACCGAACAAGTGGTAATCCTAATTTTCTTCCGCTACTTTCTTCTTCGTGCTACAATATGCAACATTAGTTGCGTCATAATTGTGCAACGACGATTATTCAAGCAACTTAATTATGTTGATTCGCGTGGTGATTGTCGACGACGATTATTCAGGCAACTTAATTATGCTGATTCGCGTGGTGATTGTTGCGACATTGTCTGGCGGCCGATTTCTGCTCGTGTGACTTAATCATGTGACACTGTATATTTAGTATATTTGTTATTAATAAATTAAATTTTATAATTATTTATCATAATAAAAAATTATTTTTTATTATTCGCTTCCAAGTTCAGATCCACATAGATACAGCTCTCAAAACAACTAATCTACTAGATGAACTCCAAGACCCAAGTGTCGGCAAACATAGGAAGAGCGTTCAGTCCTAGAAATCCAGCTTCCTTCGCCAGAGCCTTGATCTCCTCCTCTGTTCTCTCTTTTCTGCCCACGTTGTAGAACCGCCATGCTCAGGTCCAACTGGAAAATAGATTTGGCTTTCAGCATTCCTTCCGGCACTGCGGAATAATGTACTCCACCACCACCAATTTGCCTTTCTCCGCCGGCAGCGCCTTCGAGCAGTTCTTTAGTATCTTCATTCAGTTCTCGTCGCTCCAATCATGAAGAATACACTGCAATTGTTCAACATGTTACCGGATTGATATCGGAAATCGTTAGATGTTATCACTATTGAATCGATTGACCTTTAACATGATGGTGCCGCCTCCGGGAACCGCTTCGAACATGTCTCCGCTGCCGTGCTCCACTCGGATGAGGGCCGGCGCGTCGACGACGACGTGAGGAAGGTCGAAGTTTATGCTGTGGACTTGGGGGTAGAAGGAGGTGAGGAGGTGAAGGTTGCAGCCAGTGTTTCGCCTACTGGGGATTCTGAAATAATGATTAATCATCCTACCATTGTACTATAATCCCAGAGATTAGTCTAAATGATATAGTCAGCACATAAAGCGAAAGGGTATAATAACTTTGTTAAATTTTGATCCTTAGATTAGATCTGACAATACCTGTGAGAAAATAAAATTAATCCAGACATTTTCTTTTCTTTTATTTTAATTTCTTATGTTGATAATTCTTATGGCTTAGAATTAGACTTATGGCTTAGTCTTTAATTTCCTATTTTTGTGGATCCCTATTATTGTGGATCGATCCTATTTTTGTGGATCTTAAGTTAATCTCTTTGGGTGTATAAATAGAGCATAAGAGCGTGTAGAAAGTTGAATCAAGTTTTAATAAGAATTTCTCGTTAGTTACTTTCTTCTCGCCTTTCTTCCTTCTTTCGGGTTTTTCGTTTTTCTTTTTGTTCCTCGTGCATATTGGTTCTTGGGTGCGCTATTCTTTGGTCTGGGCCAACAATTGGTATCAGAGCTTTGGTAGTATAGAGCAGCCAAGAATCTTCGCTTCCACAAAAATGTCGAGCATCGTAGCAAAGGAGAACGGCGGAGTGCCATTTCCCTATCCGATGCTAAACCCTCACAATTATACTGTGTGGGCAATAAAGACAGAGGCAATTCTCGATGCCCAGGGAGTCTGGGAGGCGGTGGAGCCAGAGAAAGAAGCCCAGGTGGATGCAAAGAAGGACAAGAAGGCGCGTGCATACATCTTGCAGTGTGTCCCCGAAGACATCCTTCTCCAGATCGCAAACAAGAAGACGGCAAAAGAAGTATGGGACAGCCTCAAGATGAGGTACCTTGGTAGTGATCGGGTGAAGAAGGCACGCGTACAAACGTTGAAGAGCGAGTTTGACGCCCTCCGGATGAAGGAGACCGATACTATTGATGAATTTGCTGGCAAACTCAGCGCCCTGAGTAGCAAGTTCTCCACTCTTGGTGCCACGCTTGAAGATTCCTCATTGGTAAAGAAGTTACTCGATTCTGTCCCTGATAAATTCTTCCCTATTGTTGCTGGTATTGAGCAGTTCCACGACCTTGAGACTATGCCGTTTGAGGAAACTATCGGGCGACTGAAGGCATACGAGGAACGAACACAGCGATTACGAGGCAACACCAACGGCACCGAAGGTGAGCTCCTGCTTACTCATGCCGAATGGCAAAAGCGACAAAAAGGGAGCAGCGTGGACACTCCGTCAGAAGGCAAGGGGCGCGGGTCCAGCGGGCCTAATCGTGGCAAGTGGCGTGGGCGAGGGCGCGGTCGTGGCCGTGGTACACAGCGTCAAGACAATGCAGAAGACACTAGCAGCAACAACAATAACACTCGTGACAAGAAACACATAAAGTGTTTCAATTGTGAGAAAATGGGGCATTATGCGTCCGAATGCTACAGCAAGCGTCGAGATGATGAGGCTCACCTCACTTGCGCCACCAAGGAAGAGCCAGCACTGATGATGACCGTGTCCCATGAGGAGTTTCACGCAAGGTGTGAGCGGCAAGATATCATTTTGCTCAGTGAAGAAAGGTTCCTACTAGAGATGTATCGCAGCGTGAAGAAAGGAGAAGATAAAGACGTTTGGTACCTTGACAACGGTGCCAGCAACCACATGACGGGCCATCGCGAGAAGTTTCAAGAACTAGACGAAACCATCACCGGGAGGGTGAGGTTTGGCGATGGATCAACCATAGAGATCATGGGCAAAGGGACGGTTGTGTTCGAATGCAAGAACGGCGATTAGAAGGCTCTCCATGAGGTATACTACATTCCAAAACTTTGTAGTAATATCATCAGTCTTGGTCAATTAACAGAAACTGGGAACGAGGTGCACATGGAAGGAGATACCATGAAGGTTATTGATGAGAGCAGGAAGCTCTTGATGTTGGTAAAGCGAACACAAAATCGCTTGTACAAGATAACCTTGAAGACACTCAAGCAAGTCTGTCTCCTGGCAAGCCTAGAAGATCCAACCTGGTTATGGCATGCAAGGCTCGGGCATGTCAATTTCCATGACTTGAAGCTATTGGGTGAGAAGAAATTGGCAGTTGATGTGCCAATATTGCCCCAACCGAACAAGTTTTGCGAGGTGTGTGTGATCGCCAAGCATGCAAGATTGTCGTTCCCGTACCAAGCAAACTTTAGAGCAAAGAAGCCGTTAGAACTTCTCCATGCTGATATTTGCGGGCCAATCTCACCATGTACACTTGCCGGTAACAAATATTTTCTTCTAATTGTGGATGATTTCACTAGGTGGATGTGGGTGTTTGCATTGGCAGCAAAGAGTGATGCATTCCAGGCATTCCAGAAGTTCAAATTCCTGATAGAGAACAAGACTGAGTACAAGATCAGAACACTCCGGACAGATCGAGGCGGCGAGTTTCTATCCACGGAGTTTACTCGATTCTGTGAAAATGAAGGAATCGAGCGGCACCTCATGGCTCCCTACACTCCTCAACAGAATGGTGTCGTGGAGCGCCACAACCGCACTGTGATGGCCATGGCAAGATCTCTCCTCAAGGGTACACATATGCCGGCAAGGTTCTGGGGAGAAGCGGTTAGACATGCTGTTTATCTGCTGAATCGTCTCCCAACTAAGGCGCTAGGAGAGCGTACTCCATTTGAAGCCTGGATGGGGAGAAAGCCACATCTTGCCCACTTGAGAGTGTTCGGTTGTGTTGCATATGTGAAAAACACAACCCCTCATCTGAAGAAACTTGACGACAGAAGCTCACCCATAGTATACTTGGGTGTCGAGGAAGGCTGCAAAGCTCATCGATTGTTTGATCCAAGTCATGGCAAGCTACAAGTAAGTAGAGATGTCATATTTCAAGAAAATTCTGAATGGACATGGAATGCAGGTGCTAACAATGAAGAAAACTTGCCGAGTTTTATGATGCTGGATCCGCTTTACTGCGACGAGGCGATTGTTGCAGCAGACATTGAGGCAGGGGCGGAAAATGTCATACCATCAGCAGCAGCCATGGTACCCATGACAAGAGCATCAAGTCCATCTACTCCATCGTCGAACTCGAGTCCATCTACACCATCATCGAACGCCAGTGCAACTACCTCGCCTCCGGTAACAAACACTCCCGATTCTTATGAAGGGCCAGTCCGCTATAGGTCTCTTGCCGATATCTACGCCAACACTGAGGATGTGGTTGGTATTGATGAAGAGCTGATGATGGTGGTGTCTGATGAGCCAACAAGTTATCAAGAAGCTGCAACTGAGGCTTGCTGGTACGAAGCAATGGAGGAAGAACTGAGATCTATTGAGAAGAACAAGACTTGGACCCTAACTGAGCTCCCATTAGGCCGCAAACCTATCGGTCTAAAGTGGGTGTTCAAATTAAAGAAAGATTCTGCGGGGAAAGTCGTCAAGCATAAAGCGAGATTAGTGGCTAAAGGATATGTACAAAGACAAGGCATCGACTTCGAAGAGGTATTTGCACCTGTCGCTAGACTTGACACTATTCGAGTTATTCTTGCACTTGCAGCAAATCAAAGCTGGGAGGTACACCATCTAGATGTGAAGACAGCATTTCTTAACGGAGAGTTGGAAGAAGAAATATATGTCAACCAACCGGAAGGGTTTGAGGTACATAATCAAAAACATATGGTGTACAAGTTATCTAAAGCTCTTTATGGACTGCGGCAGGCCCCACGAGCTTGGAACATACGGCTAAACAGGAGTCTGGAAGAACTCGGTTTCAAAAAATGTGCTCAAGAGCATGCAGTGTATACAAGAGGTGAAGGAGGAGCAACTATACTTGTTGGAGTGTATGTCGACGATCTCATCGTGACAGGAAGTAGCACAGAAAAAATCAACAAGTTCAAACAACAAATGATGGCAGAATTTGAGATGAGTGATTTGGGCCTTCTTTCTTACTACTTAGGGATTGAAGTGGAGCAACAGAAGAGCCGAACTTTAATTAGACAATCAGCTTATGCCAAGAAGATTCTATCTCAGTTCAAAATGACAGACTGTAATGCCACAAAACATCCAATGGAACCCAAGGCACAGCTGCATAAAGACTTGGAAGGGACTCCAATTAACGCCACGGAGTATAGGCGCATCATTGGGTGTTTGAGATATTTGTTACACACACGGCCGGACCTATCATATTCTGTCGGAATGGCGAGCAGATACATGGAGAGGCCTACAATCATGCATCAAAAGGTGGTCAAACAGATTCTCAGGTATTTAAAAGGTACAATCTATTATGGACTTGTTTACATAAAGGGACCCCAGGAAGTTGATGTATTCGGCTACTCAGATAGTGATTTAGCCGGCGATCTTGATGGAAGGAAAAGCACAAGTGGGATGACTTTCTATTTTAATGAAAGCTTGGTGTCTTGGAATTCACAGAAGCAGAAGACAGTGGCCCTTTCATCTTGTGAGGCAGAGTTCATGGCAGCCACAACTGCGGCCTGTCATGCCTTGTGGTTGAGGAGCCTTGCCAGCGAATTAACCGGTATAAAGCCAAAGTCGGTAACTTTGTTTGTTGACAACAAATCTGCTATAGCTCTCATGAAGAATCCGCTATTCCATGGTCGAAGCAAGCACATAGATACAAGGTTTCATTTTATCAGAGAATGTGTTGAGAAAGGACAGATTGTGATTGAATTCATTAATACCGGAGAACAACGAGCCGATATATTAACTAAAGCATTGCCAGGAGTGAAGTTAGCTGTCATGCGACCACTACTCGGTGTCCGTGATTTACAGCCATGTCTGGATTAGGGGGAGCAATGTGAGAAAATAAAATTAATCCAGACATTTTCTTTTCTTTTATTTTAATTTCTTATGTTGATAATTCTTATGGCTTAGAATTAGACTTATGGTTTAGTCTTTAATTTCCTATTTTTGTGGATCCCTATTATTGTGGATCGATCCTATTTTTTGGATCTTAAGTTAATCTCTTTGGGTGTATAAATAGAGCATAAGAGCGTGTAGAAAGTTGAATCAAGTTTTAATAAGAATTTCTCGTTAGTTACTTTCTTCTCGCCTTTCTTCCTTCTTTCGGGTTTTTCGTTTTTCTTTTTGTTCCTCGTACATATTGGTTCTTGGGTGCGCTATTCTTTGGTCTGGGCCAACAATACCCACGTGCCATATCCTGTGGAGACTCAGATGGCCATCTTGAGAACCATGGAAGGATGACGGTGGAGAAGAGCTGGTGCTCACGCCTCCTCTGCCGGCGACAGCAGCGGCGGAGCCATGGGACGAAGCAGAGCAATGAAGAGAGGAAACAGAGTGAAGCATCGAGGATATCTAATTAATCCTTTCGTTTTTATAGCAAAGATTCCACTGTATACCGTGAATTAATTATTAAATTTTAATTGTGCAAACAGTTACATTCACTGTTTTTCCCACGTGCACAATTAAATTTTAATTGTGCAAACAAGAACATGCAGTTTTTCCCACGTGCAAAATTTAAAATGCATAGTACATATTTATGGACAAGCAAATTTAAAATATTTGACTTTTATTCATATTTAAATCATTTATCATATATATAAATATATATATAAATATATATATATATATATATATATATATATAGGAGTGATCTCCCACGCGACAAAAATTATGCACCCATGCACGACAATAACGCTTGATCGGTCGCGGGACCGATCAGGCTCTTGCTTGATCGGTCGCGTGACCGATCAGGAGAGTGTCTGATCGGTCACGCGACCGATCAGAAACTCTCCGAGGGGCTTGCTGACAAATGGCGACCTCCGGCCGGCGCTCCGAATACCATACTATAACCAAGAGGGATTGGTGAACCCGTCAAGGCTTGCTGACCAACGGCGACCTCCTGCCGGCGTCCCGAACACCATACTATAACCAAGAGGGATTGGTGAATCCGTCGGGGCTTGCTGACAAACGGCGACCTCCGGTCGGCGCCCCGAACACCATATTATAACCAAGTGGGATTGGTGAACCCGTCGGGGCTTGCTGACCAACGGCGGCCTCCAGCCGTCGCCCCGAACACCATACTATAACCAAGAGGGATTGGTCAACCCGTCAGGGCTTGCTAACCAACGGAGGCCTCCGGTCGGCGCCCCGAACACCATACTACAACAAAGAGGGATTGGTGAATCCGTCGGGCTTGTCGCACCCTCCATCTGTCATTGCTAGTCACTGGCTCGCCGCCCTCGGAGAGTGCCTGATCGGTCAGGTAAGAACCTGATCGGTCCTGATCGATCACCGTGATCGATCAGGAAGGGGTCGCGCATGGGCGCGCGTGGTCTGTCCCGCAGGAGATCATATATATATATATATATATATATATATATATATATATAATTTAAATATGAATAAAAGTCAAGTATTTATGGATAAGCAAATTTAAAATACTTGACTTTTATTCATATTTAAATCATTTATCATATAAATGATCCGCTACAAATCGCTTCCTACGGATCGCGACGTGACACTTGTCTGATCAGTCCCCTTGACCGATCAATCATCGACGAGTTCACCGCTACCCCGGGGTTCACCGCGCCAACGGATTTACCGCTACCCCTAGGGTTCACCGTACCCCCTAGGGTTCATCGCTCATCCTCGGGTTATAGTTTTGTTCGGGGGCGGCGGCCGAAGGCCGCCCATAGTTCCGATCGACACGGGAGCGACGCTCGTCGTGCGTGCCGTGCGTGACCGATCAGAGAAATCTCTAATCAATTGTCCACACGCGGTCCGCACCTGATCATTCCTATATTTTATATATATATATATATATATATATATATATATATATATATATATATATATATATATATATATATATATATATATATATATATATATAAGAAAATAAAATTTCTTATCTAACCTACTCAAGCTTTGAAATACCTTTAAAATTCGAAAGCGTTATTTTTCACTCGAAAAAAATATTTTTTTAAAAAAAAAACTTGATAACAAATTAAATATGAGATGAAATCAAAATTAGAGGGCATAATTATACTTAAAAGAGTTCTACTAATTTAATGATATAAGTTAGATTGAATCTAATAAATCTAAATAAGGACGGAGTTAGATTTTAGTTCCAATAATATAATATAATTAATAAAATAAAAATATAAAATCTTATAATTATAAAATACTATAAAATATCAAAAACTTATAAATTAACAAATACACCATACTTTTCACATAATTCAATTTTATGAAAAATCACAAGGCCTTTTAATTCTTAAAATGCTTTGTTAGACAATGAGTACCATACGGAATATAATAAAACTCCTCGCCCTCAACAAAATGATTATTGTTCCTGTCTGAAATTGGCATGACTAGATCGTTAGCGAGGTGGATGACTCTTTGACTGCTAGAAGACTTCAGGTCAGACGAGCCCAAGGCTTGACGAATACCTACGTGAAAGAGAATATCAGTTGACAAGCCACGAATAGATCCCCGCGTTGTCCGTCCGACGCTTAAGTCAGATTTTTCTCGGAGAAAAAGAAGACAATCAAACTTTTTTTTTTAGAGAACTTACCTGGCCAGACCAAGGAACCCCTTTATATAATACACCTTTTATACGTGCGAAAAAAGTTATTTTATGTAACTTTCTAACCTCTTGCCTATGTTGTAAAAGGCAACACCTCTGTAGACAATAGGGATGTCCCCCTTCCGTGGCAAGGATGATAGGTTAACTCTGACATCCTTACCAGTATTATTGATTATCTTTGACACCATGACAATATATATGGTATACTGACAATCTACTGTCGGGACATCATGAGATGATCTTGGGCGTTCTGAGGATCTTGGGCTTCGGTGGGCCACCTCTGTATCCTATTACACTTGGACTGAGTTGGGTTTGGTGAAAGCCGCCACAACACTGCCCTCATCAGGGCCCGATAGGAGGTAGATCTCGTTCGACTGGATCAATTTAACAAATTGTTGACCAAAGCCCCTTTCTTGATTCGACTTTGACCTCCACGTCCTCCGCCCCTTTTAACTTTAATGTCCTATTTTAGGGTCCCACCTTAACCGCCGCATGATGAGTCTTCCCTTCAAATCAAGTCGAACGAGGCCAAGGTTCCGACTGACTAGACTCCCGTAGTCTAATGCTTATATATATATATATATATATATATATATATATATATATATATATATATATATATATATATATATATATATATATATATAGTTTTGATCAGCTGCGGACTGTGCGCTGCGGACCGCGTGCAGACTGGTGCCTGATCGGTCGCCAAACAGATCAGGCACACTACCTGCGACATCTCGACACCAACGGTGGCCTTCGGCTACTGCGCCCGAACAAAATTATAACCTAGGGGGTACGATGAACCCTAGGGGGAGGGTGAATCCGTCAGGTACGGGTGAACCCGTCGAGGATGTTCCCGAGCCTTCGGTGGCTGATCAGGCACACGACGTACGACTTCTCAACACCAACGACGGTCTTCGGCCGCCGTCCCCGAACAAAACTATAACTAGGGGTGCATGAATTCTAGGGGTAGGGTGAATCCATCGGAAACGTTCCCGAACCTCCGATGATCGATCAGGCATGCGATGACGCGATCACCGGGGATCGATCCACAGTTAATCAAAATGATATATATATTCGTTCAATGAAAGGAGACGTGTCAGGGGCTATAAATGCATGGTAATGCACATATGGGATAATATGCTGGTGGAGATTATTTTACCTCTCTCCTCTTTAATGTTACCATTATCTATCTACCACGCGGTGAGCACCTATTGGGCACATCGAATTCGCAGCAACACTTTACTGTGGGGCTTTGAGTTGTGAATGACGGTTGACCTTCGACGGTCGCGATCCCATTCTACCCTTTTGCTCATGTGATCGCATGACTGAGGACAACTAGAGCTAGGGGGTTTTAAGTATTCAAACTATCAATGTGGGGGCCAACACCTGTACACCTTCTTCTTCATCTCTCTCCATCGGTTTCTTCCTCCTTCTCCGATGCCCTCCTTCTATAAGTCCCGCCTTGCTTTTCCTCTAAGTTTCCTTATTTTCCCCTACTTCCTCCTTGTTTATGATGGCTTAAGAGGTCCCTGAGCACATCCCCTCCCTCATACACCTCCACCATTTTTGATATCGACGGGGGAGGCCTGTATCAGATACGGTTAACCTACGAGATCCCCAAGGAGCATAATAATTTATAAGTTTTACGAATTTAAAATTTAATCCTAACAAGTGTTTCCTAAAATTAATATTTATCATTTTTATAAATATCATTCTTATATTTCATGATAGAATTTTCAAAATGATGAATTACAATCTAAATTTAAATAGGATTAGAATTTAATTGTTGTTATATCCCTATTTAATTAAACCTAATTTTATAATAAATTGATATAATTAGACCCATTTAACACTTTAATTAACTAATTGGGGTTAAAATAGGGCTTAAATTTTGTTCTGGGTTTTAATTGGGCCTGAACCGGTTCTTTTAAGATGCGAACCCACTTAATTACACTGAATAAAAAATATTTTTCCTACTTTGTCCCACAACACTTCCTTGATCCCTGTCTTTGATCGCCTCCTCCTCGCCTTGGGGTTATAGTGCTGTGGAAGGACGAGTAGTCGCCATCTCAGACATTCACGGTTCGATCCCAACTTCGATGTATTTTGTAAAATTATTTCTTCCAAATGGAGTGTAAACCCTAAATACTCAGTTTCTGGACCACCCGCCGGCCGCCGCGAGCACTTTCTAATTTATCATGGTGGCCGGTGAAAAATTTTTGTAGAACTGAACCTTCGTCCGAGGTTCAATGTTACCCAAGCTCGTTAATCATTTTCGATCATCTCCTCCCCGTTCTCTCTGCAAGCTTCGGCGAGAATATATTTGTGGACGGTGGCGGATTTTCTTCGACTCTGATCTCCTTCCTCCTTCCTCCTTCCTCCTTCGTCGAAAGCTTCTGCCACGAGGTTCATTGCAGCTTCTTTTTGTTCGATTAGGTAGATTCT
Source organism: Boesenbergia rotunda (assembly GCA_024364735.1). Taxonomy (NCBI): domain Eukaryota; kingdom Viridiplantae; phylum Streptophyta; class Magnoliopsida; order Zingiberales; family Zingiberaceae; genus Boesenbergia; species Boesenbergia rotunda. The sequence goes on along the minus strand of JAGFNQ010001941.1, from coordinate 564,755 downwards.
TTCTCCTGTGTTCATAAGTTGAAATTTACATTTTAAAATTTTTAGAAATTTTCTACAGAAATATCAATGAAATTAGGGTTTCAGTCCTTGTTCACTACCTGTGATATTCCACTGTTCATTTCCCCAATTTCTGCCCCGTCCTTCACCGAACACCGTTGGACTGTTCATAGTGATTGACATTTATATTTATTTTGTTTAGCAACTTAAATGCAACTGACGTTTATAGATTCATTTGCAATATTGATGAAATCACGAAAATATATTTTCTAATCACTGATAGAGTGATCTCACACTATAAATGCTTGTAATTGCATTAGCCAACTGTTTTGGCGGATAGAGTGAGTATATGATTGTTTTATAGGAAAATTATCCTAAACTCATTGTATGTAAATTTAACTTCCTTCTTAGTCCCTGCGTCAGAAAAAATTTATTTCAACTCCCTACATGCAAAGTTCTATTTGTTTTAACTATCGATTTACCTAATTACCCTCGATTTTTTAGGTACAAACAGTCTGAAATAAGATATAATTCTTCCTAAATTCAACATCATTTAAGTAGAATCTAATATATTTTCTATTAGTCAAAGTAACTTATCCCAAGTGGTAAGCATAGAGACGTGTTGCCTGAGGTTCCGGATTTGAGTCCTTTTAGCAACAAATATATATATATATATATATATATATATATATATATATATATATATATTCTATCAAATTGAATACGACCCAATTGATTTATCCTATGTCAATTGATTGGTATGAATTCATAATCATTTGATCAAATAGAAAAAGAGTTATACTCAATTTCATAGAAAATATACTAAATTATAATTTAAATGTGCTGAATTTAAGAACAATTATATTTACTTTTGGACTTTTTGTACTCATAAAAAATAATGATGATATTCTCTCATTATAAATATAACTAATCAATCATCAATCAATTTCTAATCAATCAGATGAAAAAGAATCGATTCTTGATCAACTGGATTTGAAAAAGAATCGTACTTAATTTAATAGAAAATTACTAGATTCTGTTGGTTGCTGACTTGTATCTCCTCGGTATTTGAATTAGTCGATATACGACCATTGGATCTTCCGGGAGGTTGCTTTTGGAAGAAGCAAACTGATTATTTTACGTCGAGACTAGTGTTCGACACTATCTCCGTAAAACGATATTGCTCCCTACTGGTGCTCACGAATAGCAGCAATTCGTTTCCAAGATACAACGGCGTCGTCTCAGAATAGTAGCACTTCAAATTTCGAGACCGACGAACCTTTCCGCAGGCCTTTTGAACTCTCGATGCAGAAGATGGAATAGTGCTAATGCTTTTAGATTGCAATGCTTGAATGAATGAAATGATCAAGTGGAGGGATCTATTTATATTGAGTGAAGAGGTAAGTACCCTTTGGTTTGGACAGATCTTAACCGTTCATAATGAAAGGGTGTACCCTTTAAAGGTCTTTTAATCTCGTCCCTTTATCTGAAGAGTTATAACTCTTCAGATCCCATCTTAATCTCAACCGTCAGATTAGAATATTTAATCCGATGCCTCAGATCCATCCTCCCTCTTCATAGTCAGATTCGAATCTGACGCTCCAGATCGCACCTGCCTGCAATCTGTTCAGATCTTTGATAAGTGCAAAGTGCGCCAACAAAGTGCCCATTACGCGGGTGGCGGGCTCGCAGGTGCGAGCACCTGCTCGCCCAAGGGTAGAGACCTCCTGTGCTTTTGTATTAACAATATTAGCACAAGACTACATATAAGAAAACATTGGCTCTCGTCGGTTAGCAATGTGGGACTAAAAGCCCCATCTTTTTTCCGTAATGTTCATTTGAGCGTATCTTGAACGATTAATTTCTCATTCACCCTTAATCGTTTTTTAGCAAATAAATAGTCCAGATTTATCTACGTGAAACGTAGATTTCGATTTTAAAGTCAAACTTGACTTTCAACGATCGATGGCATCAAAATTTTGCTTTGCAAAATCATATCTAACAATCCCCCACATGAATGAAAATTAATGCATGTATTGCATATATGCATGCTGACACTTTACAAGAGTCCAATCGATAAGTCAATGCATCGAGAGAGGTAACTTGTGGCTTTGAACCTTCCGTAGTGGAATGTTATCGAGTATATTAGGCTGCGCAGTGAACGTGATGTCTTGAACTGCTCAGTTGTTGGTGTATACTAAGATAATAACACCCACACAGAGACTTATCTCACCCACTTTTGGTTCTCATGGTTGGTTCCGTTTCGGTCATGGACATCATCTTGGATTCATGAGTATTTCATTGAAGCGACCTGTCTTCACACTCACATAGGTGACACTTCTATCAAGAGTATCCTACCATACTCCACATTAAAGGTATAGAAGTCATTAAAAGCACAAGCTTATCCTCACTACATATGGTAGGACAGCACCAAATCATCCTAGGATTGGGATAGTAGAGATAATTATTTCTCTTGTGTTGTTACACAACTTCTGTAACTTCGTTGTCCCATTGAACCAAGATCTTGGGATCTCCAGTCAACAAGGTTAGGTTATCGCTACAGTCGTTTTTAGTTGTAGATTTTCAATCCCATTCCTCTTGATGAGCAATATACTTGATCTCGATTTAGCCCCTTCGTTAGGGGATCTGCCAAATTATCCTTAGATTTGACATAATCGATTGCAATCACTCCGTTCGAGATCAACTACCTAATGGTATTATGTCGACGACGTATATGTCGTGACTTACCATTATACATACTACTCTGTGCCCTTCCAATTGCCGATTGACTATCATAGTGGATAAGTACGGCGGGCACAAGTTTTGTCCAGCTCGGAATATCTTCCAAGAAATTCCGCAGCCATTCAGCTTCTTCAACTACTTTGTCAAGTGTTATCAACTCGGATTCCATTGTTGACCGAGCTATGCATGTCTGCTTAGTGAATTTCCAAGATACTGCTCCCTCACTGATCGTGAATATATATCCACTAGTGGATTTGGAATCTTTTGTATCGGAGATCCAATTAGCATCACAATATCCCTCCAAGATTGCGGGATACCTTCCGTAATGTAATCCGTAGTTCATAGTATATTTTAAATATCTAAGAACTCACATTAGTGCTTTCCAATGGGTGTCGTTTGGATTGCTCGTAAAACGACTCAGTTTGTTGACCACACAGGCAATATCCGGACGAGTACAGTTTGTGAGATACATCAAACCGCCAATTATCCGGGAATATTCCAATTGTGATATGTGTTCATCATGGTTTTTCGCTAAGTGTTGACTTAGATCCATAGGTGTTTTTACAGTAGAGAGATCGTATGCATTGAATCTTTTCAATACTAACTCTACATAATGGGATTGTGTTAAAACTATCCCATCGGACGTCCTGAGAATTTTAATTCCCAATATGACATCTGCTAGACCCATATCTTTCATGTCGAAACTATTGGTCAACATTTTCTTAGTACTCATGATGATATCATGAATACTTCCCATTATGAGTATGTCGTTTACGTATAGACAGACGATTACATAACTCTCAGGTGTGCTTTTGACATAAATGCATTTGTCACATTCATTTATTCTGAATTCGTTTGACATCATTATTTTGTCAAATTTTTCGTGTCATTGCTTTGGCGCTTGTTTAAGTCCGTACAATGACTTAACAAGTCAACACACATTTCCCTCAGTTCCAGGAGCTATGAACCCCTCGGGTTGCTCCATGTAGATTTATTCTTCCAAATCACCATTTAAGAACGCAGTCTTAACATCCATTTGGTGTATTTCAAGGTCATACAATGCTGCAATGGCTATCAACACGCGTATGGACGTAATCCTTGTCACCGGTGAGTAGGTATCAAAGTAATCAAGGTCTTCCTGTTGCTTGTACCCTTTAGCTACAAGTATGACCTTATACTTGTCAACCGATCCATCAGCTTTATACTTGCGTTTTAGTATCCACTTACAACCTAATGGTTTAGTACCAGAAGGAAGGTCTACTAATTCCTAAGTATGGTTATTCATGATGGACTCGATTTCACTATTGACAGCTTCGTTCCACAATGGGGCGTCGGGACCAGAGAGAGCTTCACTTAGTGTTCTTGGGTGCATTTCTGACATGAATATCATGAAATCTGACCCGAATGATTTCTCAACTCTAGCCTGTTTGCTCCGACGTGGCTCTTCGCTTTGATCGTCAATAACCCTTTTATGCCAACTAAGTTCTGGAACATTATCTTTGTTAGAACTTCCGTTGTCATTATTTTAAACGTTTTCCTTCTTATTTGGGAACACGTCTTCAAAAAATATTGCATTCCGAGATTCTATGATTGTACCTACATGAATATCAGGAATGTCTGACTTATGAACTATGAAGCGATATGCACTACTGTTTTGGGCATTTCCGACAAATATTACATCGAACGTTTTAGGTCCGATCTTAACTTGCTTTGGCTTAGGTGCTTCGACCTTTGCTAAGCACCCCCACACTTTCAAGTATTTGTACGATGGCTTGCGACCTTTCCATAGTTCATATGGTGTTTTATCATTTTTCTTGTGAGGGATTTTGTTGAGAATGTGGTTTGCTGATAATATGGCTTCCCCCCACAAGTTCTGGGGTAAGCCTGAATTTATCAACAAGACATTCATCATTTCTTTTAGTGTTCGATTTTTACGTTCGGCAACACCATTCAATTGAGGTGAGTAAGGTGTCGTTGTCTGATGGATAATTCCAGATTTTGAACAGAATTCATCAAACGGTGCAACATATTCTCCACCTCTATCACTACGAATTATTTTAATTCGTTTTTCAAGTTGATTTTTAACTTCTGTTTTATAGGTTCTGAAAGCTTCTAGGGCTTCGTCTTTACTTCTTAAAAGAAAGACATAACATAACCTCGTGCAGTTATTGATAAAAGTAATGTAATATTTTTTACCTCCTCTAATTTGCACGAATTTCAAGTCACATAGATCACCATGTATTAATTCTAAAGGAGTCGTTGACCTGTCCACCGAATGAAAAGGTAGTCTCGTCATTTTCACTTCCACGCACACTTCGCATTTGTGTGTTTCGTCAACATCGATGTTCGGTAATAAATTTAGTTTGATGAGACGTTTCAGAGTATTATTATTGACATGCCCAAGCCGATCATGCCATAAATTAAAACACTTAACAACATAGCTGGAAGCATTTAATTTATTACCATCAAAATTACGGTGTATAGTCATTACAACCATCTTGAACAAATTTTGTTCTAAATACCCCTTTCCTACAAAGACACCGTTCTTCATAAGCACAAAGTTGTTGGATTGGAACACTAGTTTGAATCCGGCTTTAACAAGTGCCGATCCAGAAACTAAGTTCTTCCTGATGTCGGGAACATGGAGCACATCAATGAGAGTTAGCTCCTTCCCAGACGTCATTTTCAGAACAACTGTCCCGAGTCCAACAATTGAGGGCGTCGTGGAGTTGCCCATATAGAGCTTTCTTCCACTTATCGGGGTGTACTTGGAGAACATCGCTTTGTCCGAACAGACGTTGCGGGTTGCTCCAGTATCGATCCACCACTGCTTCTGGTTGTCCACCAAGTTGGATTCGAACACGACCGCAGTGAGATCCAGAGTGCTGAGATCTATGTCAGCGGAGGTTGCGACTTGGTTCGCAACATTCTTCTGGCTCTTGGTTGTCTTCTTCGGGCGTCTGCAATCTTTGGACATGTGTCCTGACTTTCCACAATTGTAGCACGTGCCCTTGAACCTTTTGCCTTGAGCCTTCTGGTTCGGTTGCTTCGGCTTCTTGGCTTTTGGTTCCATCAGGTTAGACATCTCGTCGACTATCCGCTTTGTTCCTCTAGAGTCGGATAATTTTCGATTATCCTCCTCTATTTGTAGCTGCAGGATGAGGTCTTCAAGTCCCATCTACTTCTACTTATGCTTAAGGTAATTTTTGAAATCCTTCCATGATGGAGGGAGTTTCTCAATTACCGTAGCAACTTTAAATGACTCATTTAGCGACATTCCTTCGGCGTCTAGATTGTTGATGCAGTCTGGCCCGATTGTTATTTTGGTGTTGACACCGATTTAAGTTTGGTTGAGTGAATTCGGATTAAGTCATGGTCGGGGACTGGGCACGGAGTGAATGAAATCCCGGTGAGTGAAGTCGGGTCCTAGCGAGTGAAGCCACGTGACGGAAATCCTGGTGAGTGAAGTCTGGTCCTGGTGAGTGAAGCCAGGTGATTGAAATCCCGGTGAGTGAAGCCGGGTCCTGGTGAGTGAAGCCAGGTGACGGAAATCCCGGTGAGTGAAGCCGGGTCCTGGTGAGTGAAGTCAGGTGACGGAAATCCCGGTGAGTGAAGTCGGGTCTTGGTGAGTGAAACCAGGTGACTGAAATCCCGGTGAGTGAAGCCGGGTCCTGATGAGTGAAGCTAGGTGACTGAAATCCCAGTGAGTGAAGCCGGGTCCTGGTGAGTGAAGCCAGGTGATTGAGATCCCGGTGAGTGAAGCCGGGTCTGGTGAGTGAAGCTGGGTCCTGGTGAGTGAAGTCAGGTCCTAGTGAGTGAAGCTAGGTTGAATGAAGTCCCGGTGAGTGAAGCTGGTTACGGAGTCTTGGTCCGGGGGACTGAGCATGAGTTAGAGAAGGCTAGGGTAGCCTGTTCTCTGGACTTAGGGTTGAAATGGTTGGAGCTGGATCGGTTTGGAGACCGATCAGGGAGTTGACACTAACTCCTTGTTGTGGATCGGTCTGGTGACCGATCCAGGGAAGTCTGATCGTTCTGGTGAATAATCATGGAGAGAACAGAAAGGTTTCTGTTTGGCCTCTGACCATTCTGGTGAACGATCAGAGAGAGATCAGATTGGCTCTATGAGAAACCTTGATCGGTCCATCGGACCGATCAAATATCGGACTGTCCTCATCCTGACCGATCAGGATGGCTCCTGATCGGTCAGGGAGTGACCTGATTGGTCACCAAACCGATCAGGGCACAACCTGATCGGTCAGGTGACCGATCAGGTGTGTGGTTCCTGCGAGTTGGGGCAAGCAAACTACTGGATCGATCAGAGTGACCGATCCACATCCTTGATCGGTCAGTGTGACCGATCACAAGAAGTCCGCGATCCCTGTAACCTCACTATGGACCGATCAGGCTAGAGCCTGATCGTTCAGGGCTTTCACTGATCGGTCTGGTGACCGATCAGGGTCATCACTGATCGGTCTGGTGACCGATTAGTGCCTGAACTTTAATTTGAAATCGCTGTCAGACGCTCTGAATCGTTCTTGTTTTTTTCTGATACACTGCTGATTTTGTTTGATATGCTTTGCTAATCATCTGTTGAAGTGTGCAGACGTTACAGGGATGATACAAGCCAAGGAGAAGAGTCAATGGCGACTTTCACCGTGGCAGGTTTGTCTGTTTCCTGTTTCCAGGTCTCAATGGCTTCTGGCGCGCGACTGGCGACTGACGGAGGCTCAGCTGAAGAGATCTTCAGTGGACTGAGCGCTCAGTGGAGTCAGTGGGTCAAGCTGTGGCTCAGTGGGTGCTGATGGAGCCTAGCGATGGTGAGCAGGAGCTTAAGAAGAAGCTGAGATGCAGAGGAGGAAAAAAGAGAGAACAGACAGAAAACTTGAGGAGTTTGGCTAGGTTGTTTTGAGCTCTCTGTATAGCTTCGTGCTTAAGGGTTCCTGCTACATTTTTGTGTGAGGGTTCCTCTCGTGATCTCGTGTACTCAATCTCATATCACCTTGAGACGATTGTGGAGAGGTTTCTCCACCGAGAAGGAGACTCTATTACTATCCGGGTTCACCGGGGCTTGATCTGCCGACGATCAAGGGATCGCCCACCTCACGGGCACGCCAAGGAGTAGGGGCAAGTTATCCCCGAACCTTGTACATCCTGGTGTTAGCGTCTGTTTGGTTTGCTCTTCCTTCTCTATTTTTCTTTCTGTGTTTTTGTTTCCGCTGCTAATCTCTGATCGCAGAATGTTTCAAAGAAGGAAGTGATTTGAGTGGCTGGCTACATTCACCCCCTCCTCTCTAGTCATCCAAGCACCAACAAGTGGTATCAGAGCTTGGGGCTCTGTTCAAATGGACTAACACCCGAGAGCGTACAACAACGATGACTTTGAGAGAAGGATTCAGCACCAACGGACCTCCCTTCTTCGACTGGGCTGATTTTCAGTACTAGAGATCGCGAATGGAATACTACCTCAAGACCAACATCAACATGTGGTTCGCTGTCAAGGAGGAGTTTTCCCCTCTAAAGGATGACGAAGGAAAAGAGCTCGAGTTCTCAAGGTGGTCGGCAGAACAAATCCGAAAAGGGGAAGCCGATGCGAAAGCTGTTGTCACCTTGCAATGTGGGATGACCAAGGAGCAGCTGATCAAGGTTGGCCCTTTCACTACTGCCAAAGACCTCTGGAACAAGCTTATTGAGCTTCACGAAGACACTCATGATACCCGGAGAGCCAAGAAAGACTTGCTTCTCAGCCAACTCCAAAACCTTTCCATGGAAGAAAATGAAAAAGTAAGTGAACTCCATGGACGATTCAAAAAGATATTCAATGGTCTACATTCCATCAGTGAGAAGGTAGAAAACTGAGACTTTGTGAGGTATGTTCTCAAACCCTTCCCTAGGAATGCCTTGTGGTCATCCATGGTGGATGCTTACAAGGTTTTCAAGGACTTATCTTTTGTTAAATTAGAGGATTTATTTTGTGAAATGGAACTACATGAGATCTCTAACCAAAGCCCAAAGGAGAAAGGTGTGGCGTTTGTGGCAGAGGATAGAAGAAAGAAGAAGGAAAAGGATGAGAACACCCATCACGTGGCCTTCATGGCACTAGAGGAGTCAAAGGAAGAGAGTGGAGACGAATCAAGTGACTCCTCAACCGCAGCTTCATCATCTTCAGATAATGAAGAGGTAATCTCTCCGGAGTTAGATAAATGCTATAGGACCATTGCATGTCTAACTAATTTGTTAAAGAAATCTAAGAACAAGGTTAAATTGTTGAAATTGAAAGTAGAAGAATTAAAATCCTCTAAGGTTGAGGATATTAATGATTTTCACAATGAGTCCCTTGAGAATGAAATAAGAGCTTGAGGAGTGAGGTTGAGAAACTCAAGAATTTTCTTGAGAAATTCTCAACTAACTCCAAAACCTTGGACATGATCCTAAATTCATAAAAGGCGGTTTACAACAAGGTTGGTTTATGTTACTAACCTAAAGAACCTAGTGTTATATCATTGATGTCAAGAACTCACTTTAGGTCACCAAATGATTCTAGGGTTCAAAAAGTTAGAAAGAAAATGACTAAGGCATGGGTGCCAAAGTCTTTCATTGTAGATGCTTTAGGCCCCAAAATTTGGGTACCCAAAACATCTATATTTCGAATTGTATAGGCATTGATTGAGGGGGAGCATCTATCAACATGGGTGGTTGATATTTGGTGCTCCAAACACATGACCATTCCTAGTTAGGGATGTGCTTACCATTTCCTCCATTTAATGGATATTTACTACCTATGAGGAATGATTCTTTTCCATCTCGAATTTAGATGATTGGAGTTAAAACCAATGGAAATCATAAACTCCATACACAATATAGACACATGAAAAATTTTCCCATTTACTCTATATTTTGGTGTCACTGGAAATTTTCTCATTTGTATTTGTATGCATTTGGGACTATGATTTATCAACATTACTCCAATCTAATTAGGTTTATGAAATTTGGGACTATAAATTCTCCGATCCAATCTATGAACTATCAATAGAATGGAGAATTAGGATTCTAGACTTGATACAAACTTCGGATCATGAATTATCAAATTTCATCAAAATTGGTAAATTACCAATAGAACTAAGAATTAGGACTATGAATTGTCTAGAATGATTAGTTTTATTATTGCAAGTTTTAGTTTACTATGATTCCAAAGGAGTTAGCCACAGTATCAAGATAGCAGTTTATTTTTGAAATGTCTGATTATATATCTCAAGCTTAAGGTGTTTTGTTTGGTGAACATGATCGAGTATATCCATATACAAGGTTAAACTAGGTTCAAAATAAATCAACAAGGAAAAAATATATTACATGGATGGTTTAGATTGACACATAACTTGCTCTTACAATGGATTGCTTAGGATAATTAGTGTTATTGTTGCAATTTATGGTTTACTGCAATTTATGGTTTATGAAATGCCTTATCTCAAGCCTAAGGTGTCTTGTTAAAAGAAAAGTTTTTTTTTCAAGCAAGCCAAGATTTTCTTGTATGTGTTATACAACTTGAATGTATGCTAAGGAACAATATCAACACATAAATTTGTACTGATAAGGCCTCAATAGACAAGAACATGAGCTTAAGGTCTAGGCTTAGTGCTTTCTTGCTATTGAACTGAATCAAGGGATCAGTACCAAAATCCTAGGACTTAGCATGTATTCTAGGTCTTCACACTTAAGGTTCCTTGATATGCTGTTTTTTTTTTGGTTAAGGGAAACCCTTCTTAGGATCAAAGGAATTAACTCTAATTGGATTAGGAGTGGTCGAGAGTTGAAACAAACTGGGGAAACCTATCGGAGTTTCTGAAATTTTATTTCTGAAATCGTGTTTCTGAAATCTAATCGGGAGAAACTTTCTGTATGGAACCTGATCGGTCCACTGACCGATCAGGACTCACCCTGATCGGTCACCATGACCGATCAGAGGTCCTTCTGATCGGTCTGATGACCGATCAGATCAATTCTGATCAGAGAACTTCCAGATTGTTCCAAATGGTGTCAGACTACTCCTCAGTCCGATCCCCTTTCATCAATTGGTATCAGATTACTGATCATACTGATACAAACAAATCTGATACAAATCGATTATAATTGGGAAAATACCAGTCATACTTCGAACAAATCTAATACTGATTTGATGCAAACCTGTGATGGAACTTTCAAATCCATAAAGGTTGTTTGAATCATGACTCTTGTTTCTTGATGAGGAATCATTTTTAGTCAAGAAACTCAACTCATGTTTCAGAAATTTTTCTGAAATATCGAATGTTAATGGAGTCTACACCCCTGTTGTGGAATGTCAATTGTCAATGCAGTTTGATTAGGAACGTATCAGAGTTTCAGAAATGTTTCTGAAATTTGATCGGTCCCCAGACTAATCAGAAATATTTCTATATCGAATAATCAATGAACCTGATCGATCACGGAGACCAATCAGGACTATGTGTCCGATACAGCTGCGTTCCTTACTTGTCATATGAAGAATATACGTGTTTGACCATGATATAATTCTGTATATGCTTTCATGTGCAATTCACACTTATCTTTGATTATTTTGGGTTTGGGGAGAGACCCTTGTTTAAAGGGGAGGTATGTTAAAACTTAATAACCATACCCTTTTTGATGTTTGACAAAGGGGAAGAGAATGGTTGATTAAGTTTAGGGTTAATTATTGTAGGGGGAGGACTTTGATTCCCTTACAATAATTGACTTCATTTGATACCTAAACTTAAATCGGATTGTCAAACAACAAAAAGGGGGAGATTGTTGATGCAGTCTGGCTCGATTGTTATTTTGGTGTTGACACCGATTTAAGTTTGGTTGAGTGTATCCGAATTAAGTCCTAGTCGGGGACTGGGCACGGAGTGAATGAAATCCCGGTGAGTGAAGCCTGGTCCTGGCGAGTGAAGCCAGGTGACGAAAATCCCGGTGAGTGAAGTCGGGTCCTGGTGAGTGAAGCCAGGTGACTGAAATACCGGTGAGTGAAGTCGGGTCCTGGTGAGTGAAGCCAGGTGACTGAAATCCCGGTGAGTGAAGCCGGGTCCTGGTGAGTGAAGCCAGGTGACTAAAATCCTCGTGAGTGAAGTCGGGTCATGGTGAGTGAAGCCAAGTGATTGAAATCCCGGTGAGTGAAGCCGGGTCCCGTTGAGTGAAGCGGGGTGACCGAAACCCTGGTGAGTGAAGCCAGGTCCTAGTGAGTGAAGCTAGGTTGAATGAAGTCCCGGTGAGTGAAACTGGGCATGGAGTCTTGGTCCGGGGGACTGAGCATGAGTCAGAGAAGGCTAGGGAGCATGTTCTCAGGACTTAGGGTTGAAATGGTTGGAGCTGGATCGGTATGGAGACCGATCAGAGAGTTGTCACTAACTCCTTGTTGTGGATCGGTCTGGTGACTGATCCAGGGAAGTCTGATCGTTCTGGTGAATAATCAGGGAGAGAACAGAAAGGTTTCTGTTTAGCCTCTGACCATTCTAGTGAACGATCAGAGAGAGATCAGATTGGCTCTATGAGAAACCATGATCGGTCCATTTGACCGATCAAATATCGGACTGTCCTCATCCTGACCGATCAGGATGGCTCCTGATCGGTCAGGGAGTGACTTGATCGGTCACCAAACCGATCAGGGCACAACCTGATCCGTCAGGTGACCGATCAGGTGTGTGGTTCCTGCGAGTTGGGGCAAGCAAACTACTGGATCGATCAGAGTGACCGATCCACATCCTTGATCGGTCAGTGTGACCGATCACAAGAAGTCCGCGATCCCTGTAACCTCACTGTGGACCGATCAGGCTGGAGCCTGATCGTTCAGGGCTTTCACTGATCGGTGTGGTGACCGATCAGGGTCATCACTAATCGGTCTGGTGACCAATCAGTGCCTGAATTATAATTTGAAATCGCTGTTAGACGCTCTGAATCGTTCTGGTTTTTTTCTGATACACTGCTGATTTCGTTTGATATGCTTTGCTAATCATCTGTTGAAGTGTGCAGATGTTATAGGGACGATACAAGCTAAGGAGAAGAGTCAATGATGACTTTCACCGTGGCAGGTTTGTCTGTTTCCTATTTCTAGGTCTCAACGGTTTCTGGCGTGCGGCTGGCGACTGACGGAGGCTCAGTTGAAGAGGTCTTCAGTGGACTGAGCGCTCAGTAGAGTCAGTGGGTCAGGTTGTGGCTCAGTGGGTGTTGATGGAGCCTGGCGATGGTGAGCAGGAGCTTAAGAAGAAGCTGAGATGCAGAGGAGCAAAAAAAGAGAGAACAGACAGAAAACTTGAGGAGTTTGGCTGGGTTGTTTTGAGCTCTCTATATAGCTTAATGCTTAAGGGTTCCTACTACATTTTTGTGTGAGGGTTCCTCTCGTGATCTTGTGTACTCAATCTCATACCATCTTGAGACGATTGTGGAGAGGTTTCTCCACTGAGAAGGAGCCTCTATTACAATCCGGGTTCACCGGGGCTTGATCTGCCGACGATCAAGGGATCGCCCACCTCACGGGCACGCCAAGGAGTAGGGACAAGTTATCCCCGAACCTTGTACATCCTGGTGTTAGCGTCTGTTTGGTTTGCTCTTCCTTCTCTGTTTTTCTTTCTATGTTTTTATTTCCGCTGCTAATCTTTGATCGCAGAAAGTTTCAAAGAAGGAAGTGATTTGAGTGTCTGGCTACATTCACCCCCCTTCTCTAGCCATCCAAGCACCAACACAGATCATGCATTATCAGTTGCATGTCTTGGACCTGAGACGTGATGCTCTTGGATCCACCATTTTGAAATCTAGAAATCGACCCACCATGAATTTCTTCAGTCCGGCATTTTCGATTTTGTATTTCTTCTCCAGCGATTCCCACAGTGACTTGGCCATCTCCATCACGTAATATACGTTATATTGCGCATTGTCCAGTGCATTAAGAACGTAATTGCGGCACAGGAAGTCTCTATGTGACCACGCATCGTGAGCAGCCTGGCTCCCGGAATTATTTTCCGTAGCGGTTGGCGGGTCTTCACGTAGGAACCATACAAGGTTCAGCGTGGTCAGGTAGAATAGCATCTTCTGCTGCCATATTTTGAAGTCAGCTCCGTTGAATTTCTCCAGCTTCTCGGCATGAGGGACGACAGTTGGTACATTGAAGTCGGCTCCGTTGAATTTCTCCGGCTTTTCGGCGTGAGGGACGGCGGTTGGTACATCGTTGATTCCGGCCATATCAGTTTGCCGAATATCGTTTTATGATTGTTGGTTGCTGACTTGTATCTTCTTGGTATTTGACTTAGTCGATTTACGACCGTCGGATCTTCCGGAAGGTTGCTTTTGGAAGAAGCAAACTGATTGGTTTAAGTTGAGGCTAGTGTTCGACACTATCTCTGTAAAACAATATTGCTCCGCTATTGATACTCACGGATAACAGCAATTCGTTTCTAAGATACAACGACGTCATCTCGAAATAGTAGCACTTAAAATTCCGAGACCGACGAACCTTTCCGTAGGCTTTTTGGACTCTCGATGCAGAAGATGGATGAGTGCAAATGCTTTTAGATTGCAATGCTTGAATGAATGAAATGATCAAGTGGAGGGATCTATTTATATTGAATGAAGAGGAAAGTACCCTTTGGATCGGACAGATCTGGACCGTTCATAACGAAAGGGTATAACCCTTTAAAGGTCTTTTAATCTCGTCCCTTGATCTGAAGAGTCATCTTGATCTCAGCCGTCAGATCAGAACATTTAATCCGATGCCTCAGATCCATCCTCCCTCTTCACAGTCAAATTCGAATTTGACGCTCCAGATCGCACCTGCCTACGAACTGTCCAGATCTTTGATCCGATGCTCCAGATCGCACCTTCCTACTATCTGTCCAGATCATTGATCCGACGGCCACCATCTGTTCACCCAATCCAGTCATCGTTCTCTACACAGTCACATACCACATAGGCATTGCCTCGTCACCAACATGTCACGTGGCGCCACCTGATCATGACACGTCACACCGACATGCCACGTGGCGTCACCTGATCACGACACGTCATCGCCACGTGGAGCATAAATTAAAGCTCCTCAATGCTCCTCGCGACGATGCGTACGTGCGAAGTGCAAAGTGCGCCAACAAAGCACCCATTGCGTGCATGCGCGCGTTGCGGGTGGCGGGCTCGCAGGTGCAAGCACCTGCTCGCCCAAGGGTATAGACCTCCTGTGCTTTTGTATTTACAACATTAGCACAAAAACACATATAAGGAAACATTGGCTCTCGCCGGTTAGCAATGTGGGACTAAAAGCCCTCATCTTTTTTCCTTAATGTTCATTTGAGCGTATCTTGAACAATTATTTCTCATTCATCCTTAATCGATTTTGAGCAAATAAATAGTCTAGATTTATCTATGCGAACCGTAGATTTCGATTTTGAAGTTAAACTTGACTTTCAACGATCGATGGCATCAACATTTTACTTTATAAAATCGTATCCAACAGATTCTAGTTAAATGATACTGAATTTAGAAGGAAAAATACCTCATTTTAGATATTTTATACCTAAAAATAATGAGGGTAATTAAGTAAATCAGTATATATTAGGGAGTTGAAGCAAACAAAACTATGCATGTAGGGAGTGAAAATTGTTGGACCTTGGATGGCTAGAGAGGGGGGGTGTGAATAGCCAGACACAAAAACTTCTCGATTCTTTGATCTTTCTGCACTCAAGTTAGCAGCAGAAGCAAACAAATAGGAAGAACAAAAACAGAAACAGAATACAAATGCTAACACAAAGATGTACAAGGTTCGGGGATAACTTGCCCCTACTCCTTGGCGTGCCTGTGAGGTGGGCGATCCCTTAATCGTCGACAGATAAAGCCTCAGAAATCCGGATACCACAGCCTCCTTCTCGGTGGAGAAACCTCTCCTCAGATAGTCTCAGAATGATATCAAATAAAACACAGAGACAAAGAGAAGACTTACAGAACTCGATCACAAAATGCGCGAAAGAGAACCTTTATAGAGCACAACTCGCAACACAGCACAACCCTGGCAAGGGCCATCACTCAGCTCTTCCTTCTCGCAGTGTCTGCTTGCTTATCAACTCGCAAAGCTCTCCCCCGGCTTGAAGTTCTCAAGATGCAAAGTGTCAAAGGTCAGAGTTGCTGTCTCTTCTTCGCTATCCATCTCTTAAACCTTTGCCCATCGCCAGATCATCCCAGGCGCGCCTGCAGCTCACCAGGCGCATCTGCAGCTCACCAGGTGCTTCTGCAACAAGCTCTGTCACCAACACACTGACCTCTACTGGGCTCAGTCCACTGAAACCTCTTCAGCCGAGCCCCAGGTCAGTCGTCAGCTTCGCCAGACAGTTGCCAGCCCGCGCTAGAAGCCGTTGAATCATGCGAATGGAAAACAAACAAACCTAACCGAAGTGAAAGTCGCCAATTGACCCTCCTTCTTGGTTTGTGTCATCCCTGCATTACCTGCACACTTAACAGAGGCTTAGCACAACAAATCAAAAACAAATCAGCAGTGTAACAGAGGAATCAGAAGTGATTCAGAGTGTTATCAGAAGTCCGACAATGATTCAAATTAAAGTTATCAGACACTGATCGGTCACTAGACCGATCGGTGAAGACCCTGATAGATCAGGCTCCTGCCTGATCGGTCCAGTGAAACTGTGATCGGTCACACTGACCGATCAGGGATCGAGGATCTGAACCTGTGATCGGTTACACTGACCGATCAGGGATCGAGGATCGGTCACCAGACCGATCCACTAGTTTGCTGGAGTTTCCTCCAGCTCCCACCAGCTTACTTCCCTGATCGGCCACTTAACCGATCAAGTTAGGGCCTGATCGGTCAGAATAACCGATCATGTCACTCCCTGACCGATCAGGAGCCATCTTGATCGGTCAGGATGTCCCTTGATCGGTCAAATTGACCGATCAGGGTTTCTTACAGAATGTATTCTGATCTCTCTCTGATCGTTCACCAGAACGATCAGAGGCCAAACAGAAACATTCTGTTCTCTCTCTGATCGTTCACCAGAACGATTAGAGGCCAAATAGAAACATTCTGTTCTCTTCCTGATTGTTCACCAGAACGATCAGACTCCCTGGATCGGTCACCAAACCGATCTATTAACCAGGAGCTCGTGCCATCTTCTGATGGGACTCCAGACCGATCCAACTTCGACCATTTCAACCCTAAGTCCATAGAACAGGCTTCCTAGCCTTCTCTGACTCATTCTGGTCCCGGAGAAAGAGCTCATGTGCCCTCTCCGACCAGTACACTCAATGCTCAGTCCCCCGGACCAAGACTTCATGTCTGGCTTCACTCACCGGGACTTTGTTCAACCTAGCTTCCTTCGCTAGGACATGGCTTCACTCACCAGGGTATCCTTCACCTTGCTTCACTCGCTAGAACCCGTCTTCACTCACCGGGGTTTCCATCACCCGGCTTCACTCACCGGGGTTTCCATCACCCGACTTCACTCACCAGGACCCGGTTTCACTCACTGGGGTTTCCGTCACCCGACTTCACTCACCGGGGTTTCCGTCACCCAGTTTCACTCATCGGGATTCGTGCCCAGTTCCCGACCAGGATGTTGGATCGAGAATAACGATAGAGGGGGGGGGTGAATATCGTAAATCATTTTTCGGATAAAACTAAGAGAATAGGCAGCGGAAAATTAAAACACAACGCAAACACAAGCGGTTTTACTTGGTTCAGAGTCGCGGTCGACTCCTACTCCAAGGCTCACGGTCATTGACCGTTTACTGCGGGCAATATTATAATCGTGCAAATAATTACAAGAAGATGTACAGTAGTAGTGCAGTAAAAGTACAATTAAAAAGTAACTCTTCGTTACCGACGCCCGGTCTAGATCGTTCTTTGGTGCGTAGGGTCGTCGTTGGCGCTAGAATCTCCAGATGGAAGGTTTCCGGAGCAGAGCGCTTGAGTTGAAGAGCGTATTGGCGTTGGAAAACTATGTTGAGAAGCCTTGGGGGTCGAGGGCTATTTATAGCAGTCCTGGGGGCGCCCTGGACGTTGGGGGCACCCTCTACGTGGCCTCCGATCCGCAACAATCTCGGTCTTGACAATTATGTTTTTGAAGTTTTTTAAATATCCTAAAATATAAGGAGAAGAGTTGTCACGTTAAGGGGGAGCTTCATGCATCTTCAAAACATCCATTACTTTGAACATCATTTTTTTAAAAAATTTTATGAAATCCATTAATTAAAGTTTTTCTTAACAACTATGTTTTTGGGAAATTGTTAAATCCATGACTTGAATTTATTTTAGTAAAACTCCCTATTAGAAACCTTATTCGCCCATGTATGTTTTTGATATATGTCAAAGGAGGAGGAAAGGTCAAAGTTAAGTGTTTTAAGTGTTTTATAACACAAGTATTCAGAGTTTTAGAGGGAGTATGAGAGGTAGCAGATGAGCAGGGCGCCCCGGAGGTCCCGGGCGCCCCCAAGGTCAAGGCAAAGTAGTAAACGAAGAAGCGACTCAAAGGCTTATTGGTCTCGGGCGCCCCCTGTGTCCCGGGCGCCCCCAGCGTCCCGGGTGCCCCCAGTGCCCAGGGCGCCCTGGGTTCAAGCCAACGAAGTGAACCGGCTGAGAAGCCAGCAAACCAAGTCAACCGGGGCGCCCCCAGCGTCCCGGGCGCCCCCACAGTCAAACCTCAGCCCTATTCGAGCGGGATAAGGTCTGACCGAGATTGTTGCGGATCGGAGGCCACGTAGAGGGCGCCCCCAGGACTGCTATAAATAGCCCTCGACCCCCAAGGCTTCTTCAAATGCCAACACTCTCTTCTACTCAAGCGCTCTGCCCCGGGAACCTCCCAACTCGTGATACAAGCGCTGACAACGTCCCCGATCCGCAACAATCTCGGTCAGACCTTATCTCGCTCGAATAGGACTGAGGTTTGACTGTGGGGGTGCCCGGGACGCTGGGGGCACCCCGGTTGACTTGGTTTGCTGGCTTCTCGGCCGGTTCACTTCGTTGGCTTGAACCCAGGGAGCCTTGGGCACTGGGGGCGCCCGGGACGCTGGTGGCGCCCGAGACACAGGGGCGCCCGGGACCAGTAAGCCTTTGAGTCGCTTCTTCGTTTACTGCTTTGCCTTGACCTTGGGGGCGCCCGGGACCTCCGGGGCGCCCTGCTCATCTGCTGTCTCTCTCCTTTGAGGCGTTCTGAGCTGCAGAGACTCGTTCCTTTGGTCCTACATCCAGGGTTAGTTGCAAATACAATAAAACAAGAATATGTTATGATTATACAGCCTTAGCTGTCTTGGTTCTGACTTTGGGTCTCCAAAATGGAACTCTAGGTTGAACCGACGCCTACTGTTCCCTTGACAGGGAACGCGTCCTCACCTACTCCTCTCAGGAGAATTTACCTGTCACCAACTGGCTCCTCCGGTTGGACTTTTGCCCAGCAGTCCTTCGCCAGGTGCCCAGCTGTCCTTCGCCAGGTCTTCGTATCCTGGCATTCCGTCGCCAGGTGCCTAACAGTCCTTCGTTAGGGCTTTGTATCCTGGCAGTCCTTCGCTAGGTGCCTAGCAGTCCTTCGCTAGGGCTTTGTATCCTGGCAGTCCTTCGCCAGGTGCCTAGCAGTCCTTCGCTAGGGCTTTGTATCCTGGCAGTCCTTCGCCAGGTGCCTAGTAGTCCTTCGCTAGGTCTTCGACTCCTAGCAGCCCTTCGCTAGGTGCCTAGCAGCCCTTCGCTGGGTCTTAGGTTCCGATGCCTAGCAGTCCTTCGCTAGGACTTTGTTTCCTGGCAGTCCTTCGCCAGGTGCCTAGCAGCCCTTCGCTAGGACTTTTGTTTCCTGGCAGTCTTTCGCCAGGTGCCTAGCAGCCTTTCGCTAGGACTTCTTTCTGCACACTCAAGTAACTTTATTAGATCACAAATAAACTTAACTTTGAATCCTTTGCCAATATCAAAACAAGGTTCGATATGGTACTTCCTGCACCAACACAGGACTTAAGTCGAACTTATCTTACTCACCTAAACTTAAATCGGTGTCAACACCAATACAACAATCAGGTCTGACTGCATCAACAATCTCCCCTTTTTTATTGTTTGACAACCCGATTCTAAGTTTACGTATTAGAGATCAATTGAAGTGAAATTTCACTAATGCAAGGGAATCAGAGTCCTCCCCCTACAATAGTTATGTTCGTAATAACCCTAAACTTAACTAACCAAACTCTCCCCCTTTGTCAAACACCAAAAAGGGTGTAGACTGGTTATTATGTTTAAACACCTCCCCCTTAAATGAGGGATTCTCCCAAAACAAACGAGAGGTAATAATTGGAAAGCATATGAAATAAATACAGCAAGATAAGATAATCATATGCATCATATGAAAATAAACGTGGACAGCAAAATCATAGAATAGTAGTTCTACACAGAATCCATCTGACTGTCATACACATATAGTCATGGAATCAGAGTACAGCAAAAAATAATCACTCCTGAGCAGGGGGATCATCAGACTGCATCGGGTCAAATGTAGTATCATCGATGGGTAGAAAACTCCCGGGAGTAGTGCTGCTGGATGGCGGAAAACCCGAAAAGGTCTGTTGTGGTTGATGACCAGCCATCCAAGCGTGCCACTCAACAAACATCTCCCGCTGCTCGGCATGCATCGTAGACACCTCTAGCTCCACTATGTGCAATCTGTGATCCATCGTCTGCTCGAGCTCGGTGATCTGCCATCGGAGATCTGGGTCCAGCTCATACTCGTCCTCTGCTGCAACGGACGCATCATGATGTCCAACTGGAGCTGCTAGTACCTGAATGTGTGCTACCCATGGTAGCTCCCCCAAAATCCTCTCATCCTTCCACCTAAGGCCCTGAGGACCGGCAATAATGACAGACTTGGCAAACGCGCGTCTCCCAAGTCTGCAGTCTTGCCGAACCATCAACACAGTCCTGCCCTTGGTCACATCGATACCGACTGACTGGAGCCAATCAGTAATAATGTGACCAAAAGATATGTAAACCTTGCGATGCCCGGGCTCCCTATAGTAGATGATGGACTCGAAGATACTCTCCATGATGTCAAAATCCAAATGACGATGCCTCCCATAGAGCATCAGACAGTGAAAAGGACGGATCTCGGATAAGGGTTTCGAGGTGATCGGTAGAAAACAGTTGGTGATAATCTTGAAAAGAGCATAATCAGCCAGGGAGAGTCTAAGAGCAGCAAAAGTGGAGAAATCAGGGGCTAGCTCATCAAGGCCATCCGGCCTGGGATGTCCAAAAAAGTACTCGTAAATGGAATCCGGGGTGACTCCCAAGAATGGAACTGGTAAAGGGGCTGGAATGGTAGGGAAAAGAGGATAGATATTAGGCGATCGACGAAAGCCCAAATACTCTGTGAAATTAGAGTAAGTAAAATCTAAGTTTGTCCTGGCCACTCGGGTAGTATACGAATGAGTGCCAGTAGTGGGAAAATGATTATCATAAAATTCAGATACTAAGTCAACGTTAACATCACGTTCAAGGAAAAGAAAGGATTCCAGATTATAGTACTCGATAACCTCTCTTACCGAGGGATAGTGTTCATATACAAAAGTTTTATCCACCGTTCGACAGGGGAGGAGTTTAAAGGTAGTATTGAGAAACTTTTGTTCGAAGAAGGCACTGAGAAATCTAGGACTGCTAGAAGGTTGAGGTCTGGAAGATGAAGAGGGGGCTTTTGACTTTGAGGTTCCCTCAGCGGGTGCCTTTCCCTTGGAAGACTTTCTAATGTTTGGAAATAGGTCACGACATTGAATTGATCAAATGAAGTTCACAACACAAGGATGGATCACGACACAAGGTTGATTTGATCAAGTGAGGTTAAGGTCACGACAACCACACAACCAATAGACCAATTTGAGTGGGATTTGAGGTGAAGGCCACGGCACAAGAAGCACCAGTTAGGAAACACAAGTTATGAAACTCTATGGTTAGCAAAAAAATCATAAGTTATGAAACAAACAGAAAAGAAAGAACTGCAAGAATGGCTTACTTAGGTGCCATGAAGTTGGTTGGAGAAGTAGGTTGCGCAAGAGAGGAAGACGCAGAGAATGGAACCACTTGCGCAAGAACCACTGATCGCGGATCGCAAGGGAGAATTGCAGAGAGCTCACTCAAAGAAGGAACTTCAGTAGGCAAATCGCGTAGAGACCACTCAGAGGAGCCACTTCAGTAAACAAATCGCGCAGAGAAGACCAACAGATCGTGGCTCACAGAGAAAGCTAGCGCCGGGAAAGCAGATCGTAGAGAGCTCACAGGGAAAGCAGATCACAGGAAGAGGAGGAAGTCGAGAGGGGTTCGGCGCTTAGGGTTGGAGATATGAGGAGAAGTGATTAAATGGGTTGGTGGACCGATCACCAACCAAATTAAATGTTGCTGATCGGATCCACCGTCCGATCCAAGGGTACCCAAACTGATCAGGAGACCGCTTGATCGGTTAGGTTGGGTTCTGATCGGTCTGGTGACCGGTCAGGGAAGTCCCTGATTGGTCTGCTGATCGATCAGAGAACCGGACAGAAAGATTCTGTGATCCTTCTAATCGGTCTATGGACCGATCAGGAGGATGGCCTGATCGGTCTGTGGACCGATCAGGGAACCGAATAGAATAGGACAGAAATGGTTCTGTAAGCTTATTGATCGGTCTGTGGACCGATCAGCCCAACTCCTGATCGGTCACCATGACCGATCAGGGAGGTCCCTGATCGGTCTGTGGATCGATCAGGGAACCGAACAGGACCGGATAGAAATGGTTCTGTGAGCTTGCTGATCGGTCTATGGACCGATCGCCCAACTCTTGATCGATCTGTGGACTGATCAGATATCAGAAATTATCTGATACTTGTCAGAAACTTTCATTTCAAACCTCCTTTTAAAATCTGATACAATCAGATGTAATTTCTTTGATCCTGGAGGTGTTCTCTTGACTAGAGTTTTATCCCCTAACAAGAATCAAGAATCCTTGTGAATTTAACAATTTTTCTGTTGTAAAAATAGTGCTCCAATCAAGTGAAGTCAAATTCAATCAGAATATCTAACCAATTGAAATCAAGTTTGTATCAAAAACAAAACTCCAATCAAGTTTCCTTGATTGGAATGTCCAAGTATGTTCTTGGAACCAAATACACATGTATTATGCATTGGTTTTCCCCATACTTGGTCAAATTAATGATTTTTGTCTCTTCAACCTAATTGCTCAAGGGATGCATGAACATTTTGAGTAATTAGGTTGATCCTAACATCTCACCCCATTTCTAGCAATCAAAAACATTTTGTTAAACCTTATAGTGTTTGTGAGATGTCCCCAAGTTGTCCAACAATTTTAGATGATCATGAAGGCTTTGTACAATCCTATTGAGCACGACACATTCCCAATTTCCTCCTTAGGAAACTAAATTCATTTTCAGGGAGTGGTTTAGTGAAAATGATAGCTAGATTCGATTTTGACCCCACATGTGAGAGTACAATATCTCCTCTAGCAACATGATCCCTAATGAAGTGGTGACGCACTTCAATGTGTTTGGTCCTTGAATGATGGGTTGGATTTTTTGTAAGGTTTATTGTGCTTATATTGTCACACAACACTTGCACACCTTTGTAAGATAATCCATAGTCCTCTAATGTGTGTATCATCCACAACAGTTGTGATACATCTCTCCCATGGCGATATACTTTGCCTCGGTCGTGGAGAGAGCAACACAATGTTGCTTCGACTTGACCAACTCACTAAGGATGATCCTAAAAATTGGCAACTCCCACTTGTGCTCTTCCGATCCAACTTGCACCCAGCATAGTCAGAGTCAAACGACTCTGTACGGGGGTACCAAAGGCCGACTCCAATTGTGCCCTTAAGGTATCTCAAAATTCTCTTTACAGCAATTAAATGAGATTCCTTGGCACAGACTTGGTATCTAGTGCTCATACCCACAGCAAATAGGATATCCGGGCGACTAGCTGTGAGGTATAGTAAACTACCTATCATACTTCGATATTGGGTTAGATCAATGGGCTTCCCACTCTCATCATTGTCTAACCTCGTGTTTGTCGCCATGGGAGTGGTTACCTCTTTAGAGTCACTCATGTTGAATTTTTTGAGCATCTCTTGAGTGTATTTAGATTGGTGCACAAGGATTCCATCTCGAGTTTATTTTATCTCAAGTCCAAGGAAGAAAGTCAATTCTCCCACTTGACTCATCTCAAATTCACTCTCCATGTGTCCAATAAACTCATTCAAATAACCATTGTTGTTGGAGCCACAGATTATGTCATCGACATATATTTGAGCTACAAATATATTGTCACCATCTCTTCGTAGAAATAGTGTAGGGTCTATTTGTCCTCTCACGAAACCTTTTTCAATTAGGAATGTTGACAACCGCTTATACTAAGCCCGAGGTGCTTGTTTTAGGCCGTAAAGAGCCTTCTTGAGCTTAAACACGTGGTTTGGAAATTCAGAATTTTTAAACCCCGGAGGTTGTTCAACATAGACCTCTTCTCTTATGAAACCATTTAAGAAGGCCGATTTAACATCCATTTGATAGAGTTTGAAACCTCTATGTGCTGCAAATGCAAGCATCAACCGAATGGATTCAAATCGTGCCACGGGAGCATAGGTCTCATCATAATCAAAACCTTCAACTTGACTATAGCTCTTGGCTACCAAGCGTGCCTTGTTTCTTATGATTTCTCCCTTATGATTCAATTTGTTCTTGAAGACCCATTTGGTTCCAATAATTATGGTCTTCTTAGGTCTAGGAACTAAGTCCCAGACTTAGCTTCTCTCAAATTGACCTAACTCATCTTCCATAGCAATAATCCAATCGGGATCATGCAATTCCTCGTCAACTATCCTAGGTTCAATTTCAGAAATTAAGGCAACCTCATTAGCCTCATTCCTAATGAATGATCTAGTTCTAACCCCATGATGGATATCTCCAACAATTTGGTCTTGGGGATGACTAGAGGCTAACCTAATTTGCCTTGGTGTTGGAGGTGCTTCCTGGATGGTGTCACTAGACATAGGCTCAGACTCAGGGTTCGGCTGAGCTACATGTTGTCTAGGCTCACCATCATCAGATTCATCCGCAACATTTCCAACACTTGGACTCTCATCCAAACATAGTCTCCTAAGTTCGAATTGAACTCCCTCTACTTCTTCTGATTGATCAATTGCTTTTGGGATCTCCTCAAATACAACGTCAAAAGATTCTTCAACTAACCTAGACTTCTTGTTGTAGACTCGATAAGCTTTGCTGACAAGGGAATACCCGACCAGTATCCCTTCATCAACTTTTGCTGTGAACTTCCCAAGATGATCCTTGGTGTTTAGAATAAACACCTTACACCCAAACACCCGGAGATGTTTAACTATAGGTGGTTTCCCAAACCAAAGTTCATGTGGAGTCTTCCCTAAAAATCTATGAATGAGGACTCGATTTTGTACATAGCAAGCTGTGTTCACAGCTTCAGCCCATAAGTAGCTCGATAAAGAGTACTCATTAAGCATGCTTCGTGCAGCCTCTTGTAAGACTCGGTTCTTCCTCTGTACAACACCATTTTGCTGTGGTGTTCTAGGAGTAGAGAACTCATGTCTATATCCTCTCTCTTGACAAAATTCTAAAAATCTATGATTTTGAAATTCTCCTCCATGATCACTCCTAATTGTTATAATTGTTGTAGATTTTTCATTTTCAATTCTTCTACAAAAGAAAATAAAAACATCTAGAGTTTGATTCCTTATGTTTTAGAAAATAAGTCCAAGTATATCTAGTATAGTCATCAATGATCACAAAGCAATACCTACTACCATTCAATGAAATTATTGTACTACAATCAAACAAATCCATGTGTAATAAATCTAAGGCAGTAGAGGTACTTACAACGCTTTTACCTTTGTGAGATGCTTTCGTTTGCTTACCCATTTGACATGCATCACATAGCTTTTCCTTTTCGTATTTGATGCATGGTAAGCCACGACAAGTCCTTTGTTGACCAATTTTCGAATATTCTTCATGTTTATATGTGTCAACCTCCGATGCCAAAGTGTAGACTCTTCTTCTTTGGACATGAAACACTTAATAGAAGCATTAATAGCACTTTTAAAAGAAACTTGATAAATATTATCTATTCTTGTGCCTACTAGTACCGTGTCAAGTGTGTCATTTTGTCTAACTAGACATTGACTTGGTTGAAATTCAATTGTGTTACCCGCATCACACAATTGACTGACACTTAGGAGATTGAAAGTCATCCCCTTGACTAGAAGGACATTTTTGATTCTAAGACATTCGGATATTTGAATGTCTCCTATCCCTACAACCTTAAGGCTACCATTATTACCAAATGATACATTACCTCTACTTTTGCTTTGTAGGGTAATGAACAATGATCTATCCCCGGTCATGTGTTTGGAGCACCCACTATCAACAAACCAAGTTGATAGATGCTCATGTTGGTGCAAGTTGCATCAATGATGTTCTCCTTTAAGTGTTTTAATGTTTGACAATACACTTAAGTCAGTGATACAATAAACAGACAAAGGGGAGCAAAGGAGAAGTAACCTAAGTTGAAGAAAAGTCCTAGTTAATCTAGGCATCGAAACCCCAAAGACCTAGCGAAGAGCTGCTAGGCACCTAGCGAAGGGCTGCTAGGCATCGAAACCCTAATACCTAGCGAAGGGCTGCTAGGCACCTAGCGAAGGGCTGCTAGGCACCTAGCGAAGGGCTGCTAGGCATAGAAGACCTGGCGAAGGGCTGCTAGGCACCTGGCGAAGGACTGCTAGGGAATGAAGTCTTGGTCCAAGGGAATGAGCAACTTAGCTGAGCGATGACTAAGGACAGGAGTAGAGACGGGTCAGGGTTTGGGCGTCTCGAGGTCCGGAAGTATAGGAAGCTAAGCAAAAGTCCACCCGAAGGACTGGGTGGCAACCATCTCCTGAAAGGAGTAGGTGAAAGGCGCGTTCTCGGGGGTGGGAACTTGCGCCAGTTCGACCTAGAGTTTCGTGGAAATCCGAAGTCCGAACCAAGTCTTTAAGGCTAATATTGTATGTACATTTGCTTTGTGTTTGTGTATCTTGCAGGTATCAAGAACCAGAGACAAAGCAGGTAACCAGGCAAAAAGTGTGCTGCCAGCCTTGAAGCAGGGCGCCCCCAGCAGTGGGGGCGCCCCCATGCATCCAGGGCACCCCCAATAGTGGGGGCGCCCCCATGCATCCAGGGCACCCCCAATAGTGGGGGCGCCCCCAGACAAAGCTAAAAAGTGCAGTAAAGTTTTGAAAGCAGAATAGGTGTCCAGCGGGGCGCCCGGAGCGTCCGGGGCGCCCGGGTTCAAAGCTGTTTTTGCAGTTTCGAGCCCGAAACTCAGATAAGCCCTCATGAGGGTGCCTGGGAGGTTCGGGGTACCCTGGTCAAAGGTTTTATCAGCTGCGGCGAGGTCGACGCGGGGATAAAGTTTGACTGGGTTTATCGGGGCGCCCCCAGCGTCCAGGGCGCCCCCTGGAGGCCTATATAAGGGGCTTCGACCCCTCTGCTTCAAAAATAACTGCGAAGTACCATTCTAATCACTCTGACCGACGACAACGCTCTAAAGACGAGGCTCTACGACCGGGAGGCTCCAGGAGGAAGTGCGCGGCACTTCAGAGGTCCAGATCGACCGAGCTTCTAACTTTGTTTTGTTCGGTTTGCATTTATATTCCGCATTCAATTTATTATACTTTTGCTTGTAAGTATACACTGTAAGACGGGTTTTCTCCGCCTCCGAAATTCCGGAAAGGAGACCAATAGTGGACTCATGCCGAGTACATAGGCCTTGGACGTACTGACCCTGGGGGGTTGGGAACCAAGTAAATAAATTCCGCTGTGTCTTTGTCTTGCTTTTATTTTATTTACTGTTCCGCTGCACTAACGCTCTGAGTAGATCGAACGTTTTACGAAGTTAACGAGAAGTTTTTAACGGTCGATATTCACCCCCCCTCTATCGACGGCACCGGTCCTACAGCTCTCCCTCAATCAATGCCTACACAATACGAAAAATAGAAGATTTAGGTACCCAAACCTTAGGACCTAATGCACCTACCATGCATGATTTAGGCACCCATACCTTGATCACTTTCTTTTGAACCCTAGAAACCTTAGATGATCTAACATGGATTCTTGACATCAATGAAACAAAGGTTGGTTCTTTAGGTCGGTAACCTATACCGGCCTTGTTGTAAACCGCTTTTTGAGCGTTTAGAATCATGTCCAAAGTCTTGGAGCTAGTTGAGAATTTTTCAAGAAGACTCTTGAGTTTCTCAACCTCACTCTTCAAAGCTTTGTTCTCATCCTCTAGAACTTCAACATGCAAATCATCAAGATCCTCATCCTTAGAGGATTTTAACTGTTCTACTTCTACTTTTAAAGACTTCACTTTTTCCTTAGACTTCTTTAACAAATTTGTTAAGCATGCAATGGTTCTGTAACATTTATCCAACTCAGGAGAAATTACCTCTTCATCATCCGAAGATGATGAAGCCACGGTTGAAGCGTCCCTTGATTCGTCACTGCTCTCCATCTCTTCAATGGCCATGAGAGCTACATGGCGAGTGCTCTTCTCCTCCTTTTCTTCTTCGGATGAGCTGGAAGAAGATTCATCACATATGACCTTCAAGGCTTTGTTTTTCTTTTTTGATTTCTCCTCCTTCTTCTTTAGTTTTGGACATTTATTCTTGTAATGCCCCTTTTTGCTACACTCAAAACATGTGACGTTAGATTTATCAACTTTAACTGCACTAGTGTTACCTTTCCCTTTGTAGCGTCGGCTCTTCCTCATCATCCTTCTCACGAAGTTAGCCATCTCGGATGATGAAGACTCGCTTCCATCCTCCTCGGAATCGGATGAAGAAGATGAGACCTCCTTCTTCTTTTCTTTCTTCTTCTTGGCCTTGTCCCCTGCCACAAGAGCAATCCCCTTCTCCTTGGGGCCTTTGTTAGCGATATCGTGTAATTCCATTTCACAAAATAAGTCATCTATCTTAACAATAGATAAGTTCTTGGATACCTTATAGGTATCTGTTGGTGCAGGAAGCACCATATCGAACCTTGTTTTGATATTGGCAAAGGATTCAAAGTTAAGTTTATTGGTGATCTAACAATGCTACTCAAGTGTGCAGGAAAAGTCCTAGCGAAGGACTGCTAGGCACTGGCGAAGGAATGTCAGGGTAAAAAGTCCTAGCGAAGGACTGCTAGGCACTAGCGAAGGAACGCCAGGGAAAAAGTCCTAGCAAAGGACTGCTAGGCACTGGCGAAGAAATGCCAGGGTACTGAAGCCCTAGCGAAGGACTGCTAGGCACAGGCGAAGGACAGCTTGGAACTGAAGCCCAAGCAAAGGACTGCTAGGCACCGGGCGAAGGACAGCTTGATATCCAAGACCTGGCAAAGGACCGCTGGGCAAAAGTCTAACCGGAGGAGCCGGTTGGCATCAGGTACATTCTCCCGAGAGGAGTAGGTGAGGACGTGTTCCCCGTCGAGGGAACATTACGCGTCGGTTCGACCTAGGGCTCCATTTTGGAGGCCCAAAGTCAGAACCAAGACAGCTAAGGCTGTATAAACTAACATCTTATTGCTTTATGGTGTTTTGGACTAACCCTGGATGCAGGACTGAAGGAACGAGTGTCTGCAGCTCAGAGAGCCTCAAAGGAGTGAGGCAGCAGCTGACCAGGGCGCCCGGAGTGTCCCGGGCGCCCCCAAGGTGAACACAAAACACATGAAGCGAAGGAACTGCTTCTGCAAGCTCATGGGCGGGGCGCCCCCGTGCTCCCGGGCGCCCCCGCGTCCCGGGCGCCCCCTGTGCATGCCATCGAAGCAAAAGCTAGCGAAGCCAAGGGATAAGCTCTGACCCGGTCAACCCGGGCGCCCCAGCGTCCCGGGCGCCCCGGTCAAGATCTGATCCTGAGTTTGAAGGGATCAGTGTTGGAAACGGATGGCTAGAGAGGGGGGGGGTGAATATAGCCAATCTCTTTGATCTTTGGCACTTATCAAGATTTCTGCACTCAATCTTATCAGTAGCACAGCGGAAGAAATAAAGCAACAGAGCAGTGCAGAAAACTAAAACAGAAACCGAAAATAAACAACCACAATTAGCAAGATCGCTAACAAGGAGGGTTTACAAGGTTTGAGGATAACTTGCCCTTACTCCTTGGCGTGCCCTTAAGGTGGGCGATCCCTTGATTGTCGGCAGATCAAGCCCCGGTTATCACCGGATAGGAAGCAACCTCCTTCTCGGTGGAGAAACCTCTCCACAGTGTTTCAATCACAGATGAAGTTTAAGCACAAAGAAACAACAAGAAGGATCTTACTCAAACACTTAGCAAGGACAAGAACACAGCAAGCTTCCCTGAGCTCCACCCAGTGGCGATCTCACGCAAGAACCCTTCTTCGTGTCTTCCCACTGTCGGACTCCAAGCTTCTTGTTCTCTCATTCAAGCGCTCAAGTAATGGATGATTGCTTCTCGAAAAATCAGTAGCTTGCTCAAGGTGATGAAACTTCAAGAACTCAGCAAACTAGTTATGGAGAACTCAAGGCGCAGCAAGAAGACTGTATTTGAACTCTGCTTCCACGAAGCCAGCTTCCACTCTTTTGATTCTCCACACAGCACCAGGTGACAACATCCTCCATAGCCTCCAGCTACCACACTGCCAACGCCAGCTACCACTGAGCCCTCTCTGGTCTTCCTGAGATCCCCTCAGCCAAGCCCCAGTCCCGGCTCCAGTCTGCAGCTCGGCCGTTGCAACCTGAAATGGAGAATCGGACAAACCTGCTCCAAGGAAAGCCTCCATTGACCTCTCCTTGAGTGTTTGAATCCTCCCCTGTCACCTGCAGCTTAATCAGAGTATTAGAGCAGCGTATCATACAGTAAATCAAGTATCAGACGTAAGTGGCAGCAAATCGGATACGTTCAGATGCAATCAGAGAGTCTGACAATGCATTTGAATTAAAGTGATCGGTCACCGGACCGATCAGAGCGACCCCTGATCGGTCACCAGACCGATCAGGCTAGGTCCAGACCGATCAGGCTCCGTCCTGATCGATCCCCAACGCTCGATTAGAAATCGCGATTTCTTTGTGACTTCTCTTGGATCGATCACCAGACCGATCCCAGGTTGTGGATAGTTCACCCGACCGAACCACCCCTTTCTTGGGCGATTTCTGAGCTTCGCAGTCCAGACCTCTTGATCGGTCACTGGACCGAACAGGCAACCTCCTGATCGGTCACCAGACCGATCAGATCGTGATCAGACCGATCAGGCTCCGTCCTGATCGATCATAGAGAGGAACCTGTGACGCTGGATCGTTCTCCGGAACGATCTGCACAGTGATCCTGATCAGTCACCAGACCGATCAGGTGCAGATCAGCAAGGGAACTCAACCTCACTGTTCGCTCCCTGATCGCTCACCAGACCGATCAGGAGCCAAGTAGTGGGTGAAACACACACTCCCTGATCGGTCACCGGATCGATCAGGAGCAGTACAGTAGGTTCCCAACCTCACTGTGTGCTCCCTGATCGGTCACCAGACCGATCAGTCGTTGCTGGATCGGTCACCAGACCGATCCACAACAGAGCAGCGTGCCAGCTTCCCTGATCGATCACCAGACCGATCCTGGGACTTAAACTTAGCCCTCCAAGCTAAGTTCTCTTCCACCTTAGCCCTCCAAGCCAAGGATTTTTCACCTAACCCTTCAAGTTGGGAATTTGCACCTAACCCTCCAAGTTAGGATTTTTCACCTAGCCCTCCAAGCTAGGACTTTTCACCTAGCCCTCCAAGCTAGGACTTTTCACCTAGCCCTCCAAGCTAGGACTTTTCACCCAACTCTTCCGGATTAGGACATTCCACACCTAGCCCTCCAAGCTAGGACCTGACCCTCCAAGCCA
The DNA here is from genome assembly GCA_024364735.1 of Boesenbergia rotunda. Taxonomy (NCBI): domain Eukaryota; kingdom Viridiplantae; phylum Streptophyta; class Magnoliopsida; order Zingiberales; family Zingiberaceae; genus Boesenbergia; species Boesenbergia rotunda. The sequence goes on along the minus strand of JAGFNQ010001941.1, from coordinate 533,093 downwards.
AGACTTTTTCACCTAATTCTCCAAGATGGGAATTTGCACATAACCCTCCAAGTTAGGACTTTTCACCTAGCCCTCTGATAAGTACTATTTTATTGATTATTTGAGTTGCTAAAATCCATATTTTACCTATGTTTTTATTGCTTAATTGTGAAACTGCCCTAGGTTTTAGAACTTACTCTTATTTTGGACTTAATTGCAAATTTACACATATTTGGATTAATTGGCCACTAAATTCTGGATTTATTTTTGTAGGCATGAAAGGTTAATGGACCTAGGACATACTGGGTCAAACTTAAGTCGGAAGTGGAACCGGATCGAATTATCAAGCTTACATTTAATCCGGGCCGTCCGATTCAAAAGCGGCTAGATCTGAGCCATCCGGGACCATCTGAAGCAATTCGAGCTAGGGTTAGGGTTGATCAAGCATTCTGATCAAGATCTGAAGGTTTCATCCCAATCAGAGCTAAATCAACCGTTGGATCAAGCTCGGAGGGCTCTAGATCGTCCATTCAAAGATTAGGTTGATCTGGACCATCCGTTGGACATCTGGAGGATCTGAGCTACCACGAGGCAGATCCTGACCCCTGATCAACATCCTCAAAGTTTGGCTCAAATCAGAGCAAGATCAGCCGTTGGATTCATCCAATTCAATCTGGACCATCCAATGCCAATTACTTAAAGAAAATTTCTGCGCAGCTCACCCTCGTCGCGTCTTCGCCGTTCTTCATCGTTTTCATTTGTTCTTCATCGTTTCCGCAAATTTTTCATCGAAGAAGGCGTGACCACCTCGATTTCATCCGTAGATCATAATCTGAATCCTTGGAAGACAGTTTCGATCAAGAATTCAGCTCGACTTCCATCCGGATAGAGTTGTTGAGGGTTTCGCATTCTCTGTGGTCCGGGAGCTTAAATCTCTGTTACAATCAATTTCAGATCACCTGAGCCACTTGTAGGGTTCTCAGATGAGCTCAGGTCGTCTCCAAATCATCATCGCAGCTCAACAAGCCGAGATTGAAGAGCTCGGATCGGAATTATCCCAGCTGAAGCAGTTTGAGCAGAATTGATGGATTGAAGTTGTTTTCCACTGATTTGCTGAGCCTAGGGGTTCGAAGCCAGCTCTTGCTTGACGACCAAGAAGATTGTGAGCTCTGGAAGGAATCGAGGAGTAGTTTAATTAGTTTACAATTCAGTTTTTGCATGTAGTTTCATTTCTGCGCAACTCTGTTTTAGATTTTCAGTTTTATCAGCTGTCTTAGTTTGTATTTCTGAATTGTTTGGTTTCATTAGGTTTTTAATCTTCGAGTTCAGTAATTTAGGAACTTGTTTAGTGATCAATTGAGTTAAATTTCAGTTCACTTTTGTTTAGTTTACTGCGTGCCAAGTTGTGTTGCTGCGTGCCAAGCTGAATTATTGCATATCAGAATTTTCAGTCCCATTTCACTAGTTTTTGTTAAGTAATTGCTAGTTAAGTTTCCTTGCACCTAGATTAGTTGCTCGAATTTGTTTTGCATTAGCTAGCTTAGCCTTTGACCTATTGCGGAAGAAAATTCTGTAGCTAATCCTTTAATTTCTGCATCCTTAACTTCAGCACATCCGGTTTCTGATTTACTTTTGCTTCTCAAGTTCTGATTTCAGTTTCAATTCCTTTACTGAATCTTGCTTAGTTCTTTCCTAATACCCTTGTTTCCCAATCGAACCAATCAGCTTAAAAAGTTGAGTTGAAAGATCACTTATTTCTTAATTTGGAGATAGTTTTTGGCACAAAGAGTCTTCCCTTGCGTGCCAACTGATTTGAACCTTTTTGCATCCAAATTTAACTTGTCTTTGTGGCATATGATTGTGTTTGAAATCAATAAGTTTGCACTCACTCATTTCTGAATTTTGTTGGCAGTGGTTGGCTTCCAAAAACATTGTAGCTAAGTTGAGTTGTTGCTTGTGTAATTTCTGAATTTCCTTTGCATTGATTTGTGTTAAATTTGTTTGTCTCCGAAATCTGCCACCATTGAACTAATTCAGTTATTTAGCATTTAGAGTGCAATTAATATCCATTGTGTTCCCTTCTTAACATCAATTTAGTTTCCTTGGTTGAGCCGGTCCACCTCCGATTGAGTTATCATTCACCATCGTTGCTTAGTTCTTTTGTTTAGTTTGCTTGTATTTTTTGTTGCCATTTCCATTCCGAATTTACAACCCGAAACCCAATTACTTATTTGAAACCCAAAAACACAAACGACACATAAATACAAGCTCGAATCAAACAAACATCAACTAGCTCCGAGAAAAATACGACCTGTGGCCCCTTTACTACATTTTCATATTTTCGATTGCAAAAAGGGTTTCCAGCATTCATATACATTTAAATTTGAGACCCACATTCGTGACAGTCTATTTTGGGTCCGTCAAATTTTTGGCGCCGTTGTCGGGGAATACAACTAGTTGATTTGTTTGATTTTTGCTTGTGCACTTATTTCATATCTTTCTTGATTTATTTTTGTGCTTATTGCTATATCTGTTGATTTGATTCTACTTGTTTTATCTCTTTATCCACTTTTAGTGCGATTTGTTTTGTTTTATGACCAGGTCTTCAGGTGGTGATTTAGAAGAATTCGACCCTGAGATTGAGAGGACTTTCAGAGCCAGGAGGAGCCAGGGCATTCTTTCTGAGACTACAGATATCCCTCCTATTCAGACTATTTTCACTCACTCAGGGAGTACGATGGCACATCACCAAAGAACTATGAAGGAGCTCGCAGCACCAGATGCTGCATTTCAGTACTCCAGCATAGCTTATCCAGAGCTGGCGGGAGATTTCGAGCTCAGATCTGGACTCATCAATTTGCTGCCAAAGTTTCAGGGATTAACTGGAGAGGATCCAAACAGACACCTGCACGAATTCCATGTTGTATGCTCTACTATAAAGCCTCAGGGCATTTCTGAAGAAGATATTAAGCTGAGAGCTTTCCCCTTTACACTGACAGGAGCAGCAAAAGACTGGTTTTATTATCTACCTACAGGACATGTGTCTAGTTGGATCTCCATGAAGAAAGCATTTTTGGAAAAATATTTCCTAGCCTCCAGAACAGCAATAATCAGAAAAACCATCTGTGGGATTCAGCAAGTGGTGGGTGAGACACTCTATGATTACTGGGAAAGATTCAATAAATTATGTTCGAGTTGCCCCCAGCATCAGATTAGCAAGCAACTTTTGATTCAGTACTTTTATGAGGGATTGCTGCAGATGGACAGAGTTATGATAGATGCTGCAGCTGGAGGGGCCCTAGTGAACAAAACGCCAATTCAAGCTAGGGAGCTCATTTCTAATATGGCTGAGAATTTCCAACAATTTGGAAGTAGAGCCTTGACCACCAGAGGAGTGAGTGAAGTTCAGGTAGTTCCTACTGATCAGAAAGAGATAAGGAATTCATTGGCAGAGATCACATCACTTATTAAGGAATTGAAGGTTAATAATGCAAATCAAGGCTCAAATCTTTCAGCAACTCCACCATCTAATCAAGTGATGAGTGTGTGTGGCATTTGCTCTAGTCAAGAGCACACCTCAGATTCATGTCCCACCCTCCAACAAGACGAAACAGTAGCAGCATTGGTAAGAGGACAATTTCAAGCAAGAAACAATCCTTACTCCTCTACTTATAACCCCGGTTGGAGGAATCATCCAAATTTGAGGTATGGGAACGCTTTCTGCCAACAAGACCCTCAACCGCAGCCCTCACAGCAGCCTCTACAGAATTTCCAGCAGCCCCAGTAAACTCAAAATAATCAGCAAAATTTTCAGCCTCCATTTCAGCCTAATTTTCAACAAACTCAGCAGCAATTTCAGCCCCAATTTCAGCAATTCGAACCTCAATTCCAGCCATATCATCAAGGGCAGCAAGGTTTTCAATCATTTCCAGCTTTCCAAACTCAAAACCAACAAAATTTTCAGCCTTTCCAGCCCTATAATCAGATTTCACAGCCCTACAATCAAGGGTTTCAAAATCAGAATTTTCAGCCCTCGTCACTGAATTTTCCACTTCAAAATCAGAACTTTCAAGGCTACAACTCCCAGCAAGGTTTCCAAGCATATCAGCCCACTAATCAGCCCTACCAACAGCAACTTCCATCCTCTTATCAGCCCCAACAAGCCATGTTTTCAAGGTTCAGGACTCAAAACCCTATTCTAACCAAGGAGGCTATGGGGCTTAAGTGGAGGAAATGTCAGCAACAACAAATGATGGAGATGCTACAACAAGTTGTACAACACAACAACAACAACAAGTTCACAACAACAACAACAACACAATCAAAACATTGAGAGGCAAATGGGTCAATTGGCTAGTGGGATCAATCAAAATCAAGCTCAAGGATCAAGTCAACTCCCTTCCCAAACTGTTCCTAATCCTAAAGGAAACGTGAGTGCTATTTATTTGAGGAGTGGGAAGGTTACTTCATCTCCAAAGGGTCCAAGAGCTGAAATTTCAGAAAACCGGACAGCAACTTCAATTCCAGCCCAAAACAGCCATGAAATGACTTCAAATTCGGCTGATTCCACCCCTAGCCCGTGCCCAACCCCTTCCTCAAGCAATCCTCCAATTTTGGTGGAAAACGGAGAAGAAATCAGTGCCGAGACAGATTTTACAGCCACCACACAGCATGGGACAGCAAACCAGAAATCAGCTCCTCCACTTCCGGCCAAAGAAGATGAATTTAGGGTTCCCTTACCCTTTCCACAGCGGAGAACACATGCCAAAAGACAAGTGGAGGAGGAGAAAGCAAAAGAGTACAATGAGTTGGTAAAACTTTTTAGCAAAGTAGAAATTAATGTACCCTTGCTGACGATGATCAAGCAGGTTCCTAAGTATGCGAAATTTCTGAAAGATCTTTGTGTTAACAAGAGGAAGCTTAAGGAAAATGAATTGGTCAGCATGGGGAAAAATGTTTCATCGCTCATCCATGCCCTACCTCAGAAATGTGATGACCCTGGGATGTTTACTGTTTCTTGTGAGATAGGGAGCACCATATTCCATGATGCTATGCTTGATTTAGGAGCTTCCATAAATGTGATGCCCAGGTCAGTATTTCAGATGCTCGGCATAGGCCCTTTACAGCCCACTGGTGTGGTGATACAGCTAGCAGACAGAGCCAGACCCGCCCAGCAGGTATGATTGAAGATGTTTTGGTGAAGGTAAAGGAGCTAATATTTCCTGCAGATTTTTATATTTGGATATGGAGGGAGATTATCTTGCACACCAGTTCTCCACTTATTCTAGGAGACCTTTTCTGAAGATGGCCAGAACAAAGATTGATGTATATGCCGGTACACTTTCCATGGAGATTGGAGATACGGTTGTTCAATTTAGCCTTTTCGATGCTATGAAGCACCCAAGGGAGGACCACTCCGTTATGAGCATGGACATTCTTAAGGAGCTGGAGCAGACAGAGTTAGAGGCTGAGGGATTTTTACCTGATTTTTCTGGAGGAGCTATTGATTCAGAGGAGGCTGAGAGAGTACTTACTGCTGAGACTGAGGATTTTTCAGAAAATTTTTCAGACACATTTCCAGCTAGAGAGATTTTTCTAGGTGTAGGGGATTGCACAGAGCCCCAAGGATCACCTATTTCTGTTGAGATTCAAAGTGTATGGGATTGCACAGAGCCCCAAGGATCACTTATACCAGTTGAGCGCCTACTAGAACTTGAACCTGATATGGAACCTATACTTGACCAGGAGGAAGCTATGGACACATCTATCATTGTGGAACCTCCAGGTATTTTTCAGCACGATCAGGTAAGTATTTCTTTTATTTTTTTGGAAACATCAAGAGAGGTACCAAAAGTTGATTTTATTGGCTGCGATAGAATTCTTGATATATCATGTGTGGAAAATAATTGTGAAAATTTCATTGAAGTATCCAAAATAGATTTCATTGATTATGATAAGTTTCTTGATGCATCTTGGGTAGATATTCATTGTGAAAAATTCTTTGAGTTGCCTAAAATTGATTTTATTGGATGTGATGCATTTTTGGATACATTTTATGCAAAGACTGATATTATTTCATTTCTTTCTTACCCTGCACGCTTGAGAGGGGTATTACATGGTTTTGCAGGGTCCAGAAGACTTCTGGAGTGGGAGCTTCATCTGAACAGGCTCAAACCCCCTGGAGGGTGTTCCAAAAAGAATAAAGAGGGAGTAGATTTTACTTTAATTCAAAACACTCTACCTCTTAAATGGGTCTTGTATTTAAATAACCTTCGTCCACCTGAACAGGTTGCTGTTAAGTCCAAGTGTGGGGGAGTGATGTACAGTAAAGTTGAACAAATGAAAGAAGCTCTTTCGCACACCCTGACTCCTCCACTACCACGATGGAGGTTATTTCTTGACAGACTCCGACCGCCAGAGATAAAAGGGAGTTTGATCTTTCTTGTCTTTTCCTTTATTGCATGTTTTCACTTTTAAAATGAGTTCTTGTTAATAAATACGTGAGTAGAGTAACATGAATAAAAGTCATTGTAAATACCATGTTATGTCTTTTAGCACTTTTTCTTGCATGACTAGGAATAAATGTATCCCTTAGGTTATCTCCTAGCATTTTAGAGTTTTTTTGAAAATAAATTAAATTTGGTTGTCAAAACTTAGGGTTTGAGTTCATGGATGAAATCTTGGATGTTTGAGTACTACTTTTCTTTGGATTCTTGATTGAGGACTTGAGATGAATTATTTTTGCCTAGTGAGAATTAGTCTTACTTTTGTGATACACATATGTTATTATACTCTAGAACTTGCTTAGGTTCTTTCAAAACCATATTTCGTTGATTGGATCACATCTATGAAGACTAATCATATTGTTTCCCTTTTCCATGTTATTCTTAGCAATGATCATACTTGATACATACTCTTTTCAATTTTCCTTTCTATTCCTACTCTTAACCCCATTTTCTATGGATTTGTTTGTTGGGATGTTTTCTTGATGCTACTTGCCCGAGACTGGACAAAGATTTAAGTGTGGGGGAGTAATTAGTGTTTTGGAAAAGTTTTGTATCAAGAAGGCATTTGATCCAAAAAGAAAAAAATTTTTGCAATGGAAGGATGAAACATTAATTTTGAGTGAGTTTGAGCAAGAAGAAGTGGTTAAGGATGGAAACAATTGGAGCATCTAGATTTTCATCATCATTTGAAGATCCAAGAAGAAGAAAAATCCAATGAAGAAAAATGGCAAAGAAGAAATTTGTGCCAAAGAAAATTCTGTGAAGCTACCTTAGGGCAGAAATGGTTGGGGCTTGCAGTTTTTTTTTCTTTGCTTGAGAAATCAGAAGCAATCTGCTAGAGCTGAATTTGAGCTGAACAAAAGCTGAGTTTGCAGTTGAACATAATCTGAATTAAACTGAGAAAAATTGAACAAAGGCTGAGGAAGTCAAAGTGGAAATTCGGAACTGCATTGCAATGGTGGAGTTCACAGCAGCTGAGTTGAAGGACAAATCTCTGCATTCGGCTGAGAAGAAAAAAAAATAAACTGCAGAGAAGAAAAAAAATGGCACGCAAGAAATGGACAAACCATGAAGGACTCTTGTTGGAAGACTGAATTGAAGGCTGTAAATTGACAGCAATGGCACAAGCTGAGAGTATCAAAAGATTGCAGAAATGATTTGTAGCTGTATTAACTTGAACCCAATGCAGAAATTCAGTGCCAAATGAATTCAGTGAAGAAGCAAAAGAAATCTGTAACAAAAGAAGAAAAGAATGGCACGCAAGTGTGAAAACAATCTGAATCTGCACTGCTTGTAATCTGCCGAGTGCTGGAATCTGATCTCCAGCTGAAGACAATCTGAATTGAAGGCTGATGAAGTTGGAAGTGAAGCCGGGTAGCTGCTGAGATCAGCAGAGAAGAACAAAACAGAAAAAAAGGCAGTGAGACAGTTTTTGTACCAAATTGAAACTGAATTGGTTGGTTTAGGCTGGCTATGCATCGGGAATTGAGTACATGACATGCCAGAATGTTGAACTCATCATTATGACAACACAGAAGAAAGGTGGCTGTATGGACAGCTGTATAGAATTAGAGATGGAACAAAAGCATTGAAAAAGAAAAAAAAAAGAAAATTCTGAAATGTTTGTGCCAAAGAGAGTAGCTATTCATTGGAAGCTCACGGCAAGGCTGAGTTGAAGTTGACTCTGATCAGAATTAAAGTACATAGTGACTGAACAAGCAGCTGGCCTAAAGAAAAAAATCAGTAAAGAACAAAGAAGAAGAAAATCTGCAATGAGAACTTGGAGTTGCCATTTCTTTGTGCCAAATGTGCTGATCAGTCCATTTGAATGCTGACATCAGTGTGATTGGAAGCTAGTTCTGATAAGGAAGTGTAGCTGAACACAATTGAAATTGTATACATCTGAAGCAATGGAAAAATCTGTGCCATTTAGAAAGAAAAAAAAAGAGAAACAAAAATCTGTGCAGTGCAGAAATGGAAGTGCAAATGAATTGAGTTGAAACTAATGTGGTTGCTACAAGGGATGCTAAAAAGGACTCAAAACAAGCCCACTCGAAGCCCAAGAGGTTTTGGAGAGCAGCAAGTTGATACTTAAGCTGAAAATTCAGTTATGAAAGGAGGAAAACCAATAGAAATGCTATGAAGGCAGTTTGTACCAACTTGCAACCTAATTTGAGTTTTTGAGGCTATAAATCAAGGCAGTAGGCATAGGACTGTATCTGAAATTGTTAGGTACATCCACTGCTGATCAAAGGAGAAAGAAATGTGGTTGATTGGATTTTTCAGATCAAGAAACAGAAAAAGAAAGAAGGATGCAGTGGGCTGAATTCGAAACAGCTGGGATCAACCCTTCCATCTCTATTTGATGCTAACTGCCAACCAGAAAAATGCAGGAGTTTGCAAGGTTTGAGATTAAAGCCGTGGAGCTAGAATCTGATGCAGGAAAATGCAAGAAAAATTCGAAACAATTGCAGAGCAGAAAATGGAAGAAGTTGGCTGAAATTCAACTTGTGGCAGAATTTTCAAGTGAAACCATTCAAACTCCACTACACTATGATGCTAACTGATGTAAGGCAACCAGAGAATTGCAAGGTATCAAAGTGATGTTGAGAAGCCGAAATCTGAAAAAAAAAAGAGACAATGATGAAGGTCCAATGTAAAGATGTACAGAGTGAGGCAAGGGTTTAGTGAGGAATGTTGAGCAACTATGTAATGAATCAAGCTCTGATAAAATTATCCGAATACTAGAAAATCAGAAGAAACAAAAGAAAGGGCACACAAAGGAGTTTCGGCCTCATGAATTTAGTGGAATGCTTCTCATCCGAATTACATCTTTGTTCCACTATCTTTTTGACTCCACTAGAGGAAAAGAAAGCAGAAAATGAATTCAGTAGTGACCAAGAGAAAGAGAAAAGAAAAGGAAGAAATTGGCACGCAAATGGCAAAATTGGCACAAAAGGACTAGTGAGGATTTTTTATCAAATTCTTAAAGGGCAATGCCATAGTTTTACTCCATCACACTTTTGATATCACTAGAGGACTGACAAGAGGGGCAAAGTACATTGGAAACATTCTTGAGCACTCAAGTCTTCCACTTTATCAATTTTTCCATTTCCTTGATTCTTACTCCATTTCTTACCATTTCTATGTCTTTCATGTGTTTTTGTAGATGTTGATCCTAATCATGAATAATGGTGGAGATTAGATAATAAGCAAGCATATGGTAGTGCAAGAAGCATGTGTGTTTGAGTGAGCTCCACTTCCATCATCAACTTAGAACTTAAGGAGAGAGCCACCAAAATTTTCCTTGAAAGGCTAGTGATTTAAATTCATCTCAATGACTCATGATGGATGAAAAGGCTAAGTTGTTGATTTAAGGACGAGATACTAATCCATAGAGCTTAGATTTATGAGAATTGATAACCTTAGGTAATTTCTTTTCAATTGCTTCTAATTATGCTTAAGAAATCTAGGGGATACATACTTAGTGTTTTCGCGAGACGCTCAAGCTCAAGTGTGGGGGAGTTGATAAGTACTATTTTATTGATTATTTGAGTTGCTAAAATCCATGTTTTACCTATGTTTTTATTACTTAATTGTGAAACTGCCCTAGGTTTTAGAACTTACTCTTATTTTGGACTTAATTGTAAATTTACACATATTTGGATTAATTGGCCACTAAATTCTGGATCTATTTTTGTAGGCATGAAAGGTTCATGGACCTAGGGCATACTGGGTCAAACTTAAGTCGGAAGTGGAACCGGATCGAATTATCAAGCTTACATTTAATCCGGGCCATCCGATTCAAAAGCGGCTAGATCTGAGCCATCCGGGACCATCTGAAGTAATCCACGCTAGGGTTAGGGTTGATCAAGCATTCTGATCATGATCTGAAGGTTTCATCCCAATCAGAGCTAAATCAACCGTTGGATCAAGCTCGGAGGGCTCTAGATCGTCCATTCAAAGATTAGGTTGATCTGGACCATCCGTTGCACATCTGGAGGATCCGAGCTACCACGAGGCAGATCCTGACCCCTGATCAACATCCTCAAAGTTTGGCTCAAATTAGAGCAAGATCAGCCGTTGGATTCATCCAATTCAATCTGGACCGTCCAATGCCAATTACTTAAGGAAAATTTCTGCACAGCTCACCCTCGTCGCGTCTTCGCCGTTCTTCATCATTTTCATTTGTTCTTCATCGTTTCCACAAATTTTTCATCCAAGAAGGCGTGACCACCTCGATTTCATCCGTAGACCATAATCTGAATCCTTGGAAGATAGTTTCGATCAAGAATTCAGCTCGACTTCCATCCGGACAGAGTTGTTGAGGGTTTCGCATTCTCTGTGGTCCGGGAGCTTAAATCTCAGTTACAATCAATTTCAGATCACCTGAGCCACTTGTAGGGGTTCTCAGGTGAGCTCAAGTCGTCTCCAAATCATCATCGCAGCTCAACAAGCCGAGATTGAAGAGCTCGGATCGGAATTCTCCCAGCTGAAGCTGTTTGAGCAGAATTGATGGATTGAAGTTGTTTTCCACTGATTTGCTGAGCCTAGGGGTTCGAAGCCAGCTCTTGCTTGACGACCAAGAAGATTGTGAGCTCTGGAAGGAATCGAGGAGTAGTTTAATTAGTTTACAATTCAGTTTTTGCATGTAGTTTCATTTCTGCGCAACTCTGTTTTAGATTTTCAGTTTTATCAGCTGTCTTAGTTTGTATTTCTGAATTGTTTGGTTTCATTAGGTTTTTAATCTTCGAGTTCAGTAATTTAGGAACTTGTTTAGTGATCAATTGAGTTAAATTTCAGTTCACTTTTGTTTAGTTTGCTGCGTGCCAAGTTGTGTTGCTGCGTGCCAAGCTGAATTATTGCATATCAGAATTTTCAGTCCCATTTCACTAGTTTTTGTTAAGTAATTGCTAGTTAAGTTTCCTTGCACCTAGATTAGTTGCTCGAATTTGTTTTGCATTAGCTAGCTTAGCCTTTGATCTATTGCGGAAGAAAATTCTGTAGCTAATCCTTTAATTTCTGCATCCTTAACTTCAGCACATCCGGTTTCTGATTTACTTTTGCTTCTCAAGTTCTAATTTCAGTTTCAATTCCTTTACTGAATCTTGCTTAGTTCTTTCCTAATACCCTTGTTTCCCAATCGAACCAATCAGCTTAAAAAGTTGAGTTGAAAGATCACTTATTTCTTAATTTGGAGATAGTTTTTGGCACAAAGAGTCTTCCCTTGCGTGCCAACTGATTTGAACCTTTTTGCATCCAAATTTAACTTGTCTTTGTGGCATATGATTGTGTTTGAAATCAATAAGTTTGCACTCACTCATTTCTGAATTTTGTTGGCAGTGGTTGGCTTCCAAAAACATTGTAGCTAAGTTGAGTTGTTGCTTGTGTAATTTCTGAATTTCCTTTGCATTGATTTGTGTTAAATTGTTTGTCTCCGAAATCTGCCACCATTGAACTAATTCAGTTATTTAGCATTTAGAGTGCAATTAATATCCATTGTGTTCCCTTCTTAACATCAATTTAGTTTCCTTGGTTGAGCCGGTCCACCTCCGATTGAGTTATCATTCACCATCGTTGCTTAGTTCTTTTGTTTAGTTTGCTTGTATTTTTTGTTGCCATTTCCATTCCGAATTTACAACCCGAAACCCAATTACTTATTTGAAACCCAAAAACACAAACGACACATAAATACAAGCTCGAATCAAACAAACATCAACTAGCTCCGAGAAAAATACGACCTGTGGCCCCTTTACTACATTTTCATATTTTCGATTGCAAAAAGGGTTTCCAGCATTCATATACATTTAAATTTGAGACCCACATTCGTGACAGTCTATTTTGGGTCCGTCACCTAGCCCGGGCCTTTCTAATACTGGCCCTTCTCCTTATGTGTAAAGCTTCCTTCAGCTAGTCCTCAAGACCCCTAGGGTTCTTCTGGGTCTCTGTTCAGACCTCTCCGTTGTAACATCCTCGAGATGCCAGCTGATCTCCCCAGACCTCCACCACCTGGTCGCCTACCGGGAACTTTATCTTCTGGTGGTACACGGAGACCACTGCCTGGAAAGTGCTGAGCGCTAGTCGGCCCAAGATGGCGTTGTAAGAGGAGGGCGCATCCACGATCAAGAAGGGAATCCTCCTGGTCCTCTCCAGTGTGTCACTCCCCAAAGTGAGCAACAGGGTAATCTGCCCTATCGGTTGTACTCGATACCCCGTAAAGCCAAATAGTGGGGTTAAGACCGAGAGCAGTTCCTCTTCATCAATTTGCTTTTGTTCGAAAGCCGCTTTATACAGGATGTTCACGGAACTCCCTGTGTCCACAAAGATACGCTTAACCTCATAGTTAGCAATACGGGCTACGATCACTATCACGTCTTCATGGGGAACTTCCACTTCTTCAAGGTCGGATGACCCAAAAGATATTGTAAGGCCTGGCTCCTAGCTCTGGCTCGTCCCGATGGAATAGTTTTCCAATCGCCAGGTATAAGACTTCCTGACTCGGTTGGAGTCCCCTCCAGTAGGTCCTCCGAAGATGACTCCCACATGACCAGAGGGCGGACCACGCATGGGGGCCTTGCCCTTCTGGGGATCCCTTTCTAAGGAGAGAGATCTTCGGGGTGCGGTCCCCCGACTCCTACCACGTGATCGTGATCGAGACCGAGGTCGGGCCTCGTTTTCCCCGGCGTGCTATCGCCGAGGCGAGAAACTTCACCTTGGAGACCTTCTGCGGTACCCCGACTTATTCCACTTTCTACGAGGTTTGGTGTCTGCCTCCTCACCGCACTTCTTCTTCAAGGCGTGACACTCTTCAGTGGAATGTGTCAAGCTGCCATGGTAACCACAGTGCCTTGGTGATGGCTCTGGATACTCGGTGTCTACCGTCTCAACCATCCGATGCCTACCAGCCCACTGGTCCTTCTCGGGGTGAAGTTCCTTTCCCCGGGCTAGGGTCGGGGGCTCCCTCCTGTCTGATCGGGGAACCGCCGGAGGGGGGGGCTCCGACAGGATCTTTAAGACAGGTGTACTGTACTTCTTCAACATTGACATGCTTGACAGATCGTCTTAGCAAATCATCGAAACTGGCGGGGGGTGTCCTTACCAAGGATCGGAAGAAGTCCCCTTCAGCGAGCCCTTGGGTGTAGACACTGACGAGTATCTCTGATGTTGCACTGGGTACATCTTGCGCCACCCGGTTGAACCTCTGGATGTACTTCTTGAGTGGTTCCTTAGGCTTATGCTTGAGGGCGAATAGATTAAGTGTCGTCTTCTGGTAGCAATGGCTACTCGTGAAATGGTGAAGGAAAGCTGTCAGAAACTCCGTGAAGGAGTTGATGGAACCTTGTGGCAGCCTCTGGAACCTCCGTTGAGCTGCTCCAGACAGGGTGTTTAAGAACACCCAGCACTTCACACTGTCAGTATACTGGTGCAGGAGTGCAACATTCTCAAATTTGCAAGCGTGATTTTCTAGATCCGTCTTCCCATCATAATCAGGGATCCCCGGCCCGCGGAACTGCTTTGGCATGGGGTCTTCGACAATCTCGGATGAGAAAGGTGTAGAGGGGACCTTATGAGAGGTCTTGGGTTCATCCCTTCTTCCCTGCCCCTCTCCGTGCCTTTGGGCGCTGGAGGCCACCGATGTTGGATCGGTGCCGTCGATAGAGGGGGGGGGGTGAATATCGACCGTAAAACTTTCACGGAAACTTCTGATCGTATATTTACGAATGTTCATTCTAAACAGAGTGTTAGTAGCACAGCAGAAAATAAAAACGAACGAAAAAAATGAAAGACAAATTGCACACGGGATTTTTACTTGGTTCCCAACCCCCCAGGGTCAGTACATCTAAGGCCTAAGCACGGGAACGCCCGCTCACTAATGATCTCCTTTCCGGACTTTCCGGAGGCAGAGAAACCCGCCTTACAATGCAAGATTTACAATCACAAAGATAGATAAATTGAAATGCAGAATGTAAATTCAAACCGAACAAAAAGAATTGAAGACTTGGCCGATCTGGACCTCCAAAGTGCCGCGCACTTCCTCCTGGAGACTCCTGGTCGTAGAGCTTCGTCGTTAGTGCTTTGTCGTCACTTGAGAAGCTTAGAATGGTTTTGGAAAGTTGTGTCTTGAGCTTAGGGGTTGAAGCCCCTTTTATAGGCTTCATTGGGGCGCCTGTGATCAATGGGGCGCCTCACAGGGCTTGGTCAAACCTTATCTCCGCGCCGAACTCGCAACAACCGATAAGGCTCTTGACCAGGGTGCCCTAGACCATTGAGGCACCTCATTGAACACAAGCGCCTGCTTCAATGAGGGGGCCTGGTCCATTAGGGTGCCTCTTTCAACGGGGGCGCCCAGGAGCCCTTTTCCAGCCTCGTTTGTATGGTTCTTTGCCTGCATTGTCTTCATTTTTAGGTACCTACAAGATACATAAATACAAGGCAAATATACATACAATCTTAGTCTTAACGAAATGGTTATGACTTCGGATTTCCGTGAAACCCTAGGTCGAACCGACGCAAGTTCCCACACCCGAGAACGTGCCTTCAACCTACTCCTCTCAGGAGACAGTTGCCACCCAGTCCATTCGGGTGGACTTTTACTTAGTCTTCGATACTCTCGGATCTCGAGACGTCCAAACCTCGACCCGTCTCTACTTATGTCCTTAGTCATTGCTCAGCTAAGTTGCTCAATCCCTCGGACCAAGACTTCGTGCCCAAACCCTAGGTCCAGGACTTAGTGCCTAACTTCACTCATCAAGACTTTTGCCTAGCTTCACTCACCAGGTCTTTGTGCCCAACCCTCGGTCAGGTCTTAGGTGCCCAGCCCTCGGCCAGGACTTAGTGCCCAATTCCACGAACCAGGACTTAGTGCCCAACCCTCGGTCAGGTCTTATGTGCCCAGCCCTCGGCTAGGACTTAGTGCCTAATTTCACGAACCAAGACTTAGTGCCTAGGTTAACTAGGACTTTTCTTCACTTTGTTACTCCTCTCTTGACTCACACTTCCTTTGTTCAATATATCACTGACTTAAGCATATTATCAAACATTGAAACATTTAGAGGAGGACATCACTGATGCATCTTGCACCAACAACCGAGTGTGCCTTCTCAATGCCTCCAGGAGACTCTCTGTGGGGGGCAGGGGCTACTCCGCCCCGTTTCCCCACTGGGGTGACGGATCTCCGTGAATGCGAGATAGAAACTCGGGGGATCTCCTCCCTCGCAGGATCCCCTTGTTGCGAGGCAGCCTGTTCGACTTGATGTTGCTCCAGTGCCTCCTTAATGGTGTTGGCTACTAGGCGATCGAGTTCCTCCCTTATATGGACACGGGGTTGTCCCTCTGGCTCGGCCATCGGTGCTCCTTCAGGTGTTTTTCAAGTTTCCTACAGACGACGCCAAATTTGTTCCGGAAGGAATCGTCGTTGATGGCTAGTCACCGAAGTTTTGCCCACGTAGAAGTCTCTGTAGAGAGGAGGAACTCTTTGCCCTGTGAGATTAACACGAGTGTTAGGGTACACACCGGAAGTTGTCTGGCGGAGCCCACTCCGATGCTCAAGTCAGGATCTTAAGGGAGAATGAAGGCAACTGGGAAAGAGAGAAGTACTAAGTAAGGATAATGTGTAACCCTTTTACCGGAGAGGCTGAGCTACCTTTTATACCGATGGAGGTGGACTAGGCATGCTCCCTCGATCAGTGCCACGTCTCCGCGATTTGAACCATGTTGTCCCCCTCCTTCGACATTTACTGGATAGCTTTTGAAATAGTCTGCGTCGTTATTACGCTTTGACCCATTGCAGTAATTAAGGGTCGTGATGACTCCTTATAACGGGGATGCTTATCCGTAAACAAGGAGGGGGTCAGTACTTGAGGTCGGTCATCGCTGGGCCTCCGCCTCCCGAGGTGATCTCGAGGTCGTTTGGCCCGGGTGCGCGCGGGTGATATGCTTCCTGAGGAGCTCTCGGGGGCCACTCTCTCGGGGTGATCCCGGGTGGGGTCTTCTAGCTGACCTTCTCGGGTGCGTCTCCAAGGGAAGTCCCGAGGCCCAGGAAGGAGGGTCACTTCGACCCAACGTATCGTGCCACGCAGCTTCTTCATCCCCCGGACTATTCAACCCTATCAGCACCAATGAACGCTATTTGAACCAAAAAACCCCAACAATCAACTTGATATATAGAATGATGTAATAAAATATAGTTATAATATCATTTGCACAAATGGAAGAAAAAATATTGCTAAAATGACTTTTTTTGTGATAGATTTCAAAAGGGAGCCTTGATGTATCAGTAAGGCTCCTTTTCGAAATCTCTTATAATTCAAGATAAGATTATATATAATAGACTCGTTTCTAAAATCCCACGTTAACGAGAGCTTCATGCAAGTTACTCTTTTTGCTATTCACAAATTTATCTAAAATATAATTTTTTTTCCTTATAACAATTTCACAATTATGCTGCCTAAAGTTCAATAAGGATTACAATGTATTATTTTCTTCACAGGAAAATTATTATGGCTTTTTTCTTTGATGAAACTATTTGTTCTTCATAGGAAAATAAAGATAATTTTTGTTGAATAAGTGGGATAAACTGTTGAACTCTATCCTTGTTGAACAACATAACAACATGCTCATGTCAGATTATCACATCCATGTCAAACTACTTTAATTTTTGGTCCATTAAATAGTGAATTTTTAGCCAATTAAAGAAAAAGACAACTGATGGGGTTGAGTATCCCGTGGCGAACACGTGAGCTGAAGAAGCTGGTTGGCAGGGTATAACGAGCCTGAACGACTCTCTTTTTGGAGCACCCGAGACCCTCTCGGGAAGGGGATCTCCCGGGCCCCCCCGCGGTAGACATGCCCTGAAGATCAAATTAGAAGACCCCCTCCCTGCGGCATCTCGGGATACCGGATCCTGAGACCACCTCAGGGAAGCGGAGTACCTGGGACCCCCGGGCCAGAAGACCCCGAGATCACCTCGGGGGAGCGGAGCCCAGGAAGCATTCGGCCTCAAGTAACGGTCCCCATTTCTTTGGATCGGCGGATAACCCTCACCCATTATCGCGGAGTCATCATGACCCATAAATGTCGTAACGGGCCGAACTTGATGGCGGCGTGGACCGTTGCAAAGGTTATCCAGTAACCGACAAACGGGGGACGTGGAAAAGATCGCGGAGACGCATGAAGGCAGCCACCGCACATATAAAAGGTACTCCAACCCCTCTGGTAAAGGGGTTACGCATTTTCTATTTTCACGCATAAGTTTTTTTGCCTTCCTCTCATCTCCTCCATCAAGGCATTGACTTGAGCATCGGAGTGGGCTCCGCCGGACAACCTCCGGTGTGTTCCCCTAACGCTCGTGTTAATCTCGCAGGGCGTGAAGTTCCTCCTCTAGAGTCAGCATCCGCGTGGGCTGAACCCTGGTGACTGGTCGTCGATGTCGATTCCTTTTGGAACAACAACAAAACTTATAGGATAAAACAACTGTAAATTGCCTTTAAATTCTCATTTGAATCTTACACTTTGCTATCAATCTCCATGTCAGAAAAAGTTTATTTCTGTTGATGCAGTCTGACCTGATTGTTATTTTGGTGTTGACACTGATTTAAGTTTAGGTGAGTAAGATAAGTTCAGCTTAAGTTCTGGTCGGGGATTGGGCACGAATATCGATGAGTGAAGTCGGGTGACAGAAACCCCGGTGAGTGAAGCTGGGTGACTGAAACCCCAGTGAGTGAAACTGGGACCTGGTGAGTGAAGCCGGGTGATGGAAATCCTGGTGAGTGAAACTGGGTCCCGGTGAGTGAAGCCGGGTGATAGAAACCCCGGTGAGTGAAGTTGGGTCCTAGCGAGTGAAGCTAGGTGAAGAATACCCTGGTGAGTGAAGCTAGGTCCTAGCGAGGGAAGCTAGGTTGAACAAAGTCCCGGTGAATGAAGTCAGGCATGAAGTCTTGGTCCGAGGGGTTGAGCATTGAGTGTACTGGTCGGAGAGGGCACGTGAGCTCTTTCTCCGGGACCAGAATGAGTCAGAGAAGGCTAGGGAGCCTGTTCTCTGGACTTAGGGTTGAAATGGTCGAAGTTGGATCAGTCTGGAGTTCGATCAAAAGTTGGCACGAGCTCCTGGTTAATAGATCGGTCTGGTGACCGATCCAGGGAGTCTGATCGTTCTGGTGAACGATCAGGAAGAGAACAGAATGTTTCTGTTTGGCCTCTGATCATTCTGGTGAACGATCAGAGAGAGAACAGAATGTTTCTGTTTGGCCTCTGATCGTTCTGGTGAACGATCAGAGAGAGATCAGAATACATTCTGTAAGAAACCCTGATCGGTCTATCTGACCGATCATGGGACATCCTTACCGATCAGGATGGCTCCTGATCGGTCAGGGAGTGACCTGATTAGTCATTCTGACCGATCAGGCCCTAACCTGATCGGTTAAGTGACCGATCAGGGACGTAAGCTGGTGGGAGATGGAGGAATCTCCAGCAAACTGGTGGATCGTTCTTGTGACCGATCCTCGATCCCTGATCGGTTAGTGTAACCAATCACAGGTTCAGATCCTCGATCCCTGATCGGTCAATGTGATTGATCACAGTTTCACTGGACCGATCAGACAGGAGCATGATTGATCAGGGTCTTCACTTATCGGTCTGGTGACCGATCAGTGTTTGATGACTTTAATTTAAATCGTTGTCAGACTTCTGATAACACTCTGAATCACTTCTGATTCCTCTGTTACACTGCTGATTTGTTTTTGATTTGCTGTGCTAAGCCTCTGTTAAGTGTGCAAGTAATGCAGGGATGACACAAACCAAGAAGGAGGGTCAATTGGTGACTTTCACTTCGGTTAGGTTTGCTTGTTTTCCATTCGTAGGATTCCACGGCTTCTGGCGCGGGCTGGTAACTGTCTGGCGAAGCTGACGACTGACCTGGGGCTCGGCTGAAGAGGTTTCAGTGGACTGAGCCCAGTAGAGGTCAGTGGGTTGGTGACGGAGCTTGTTGCAGAAGCGCCTGGTGAGCTATAGACGCGCCTGGGATGATCAGGCGATGAGCAAAGGTTTAAGAGATGGATAGCGAAGAAGAGACAACAACTCTGACCTTTAACACTTTGTATCTTGAGAACTTTGAGCCAGGGGAGAGCTTTATGAGTTGATCAGCAAGCAGACACCGCGAGAAGGAAGAGCTGAGTGAAGGCTCTTGCCAGGGTTGTGTTGTGTTGCGAGTTGTGCTCTGTAAAGGTTCTCTTTCGCGCATTCTGTGCTCGAGTTCTGTATGCCTTCTCTTTGTCTTTGTGTTTTATTTGATATCACTCTGAGACTATATGTGGAGAGGTTTCTCCATCGAGAAGGAGGTTGTGGTATCCAAATTTTCGGGGCTTGATCTGTCGACGATCAAGGGATCGCCCACCTCACGGGCACGCCAAGGAGTAGGGGCAAGTTATCCCGGAACCTTGTACATCTTTGTGTTAGCATTTGTATTCTGTTCCTATTTTTGTTCTTCCTGTTTGTTTGCTTCCGCTGCTAACTTGAGTGCAGAAAGATAAAAGAAGCGAGAAGTTTTTGTGTCTGGCTATTCACACCCCCCTCTCTAGCCATCCAAGGTTCAACAAGTGGTATCAAAGCCTGGAGCTCTTGCCAACGGTTTAACATCCGAAGAGCATACAACAATCGCTATGAGGGAAGGCTTTAGCACCAATTGACACCCTTTCTTCGATGGGGCTGATTTCCAATATTGGAGATCACGTATGGAATACTACCTCAAGACGAATATCGGTATGTGGTTCTCTGTGAAGGAGGGATTCACCCCTCCAAAAGATGCTGAGGGAAAAGAGTTGGATTCATCAAGATGGTCTGCCGAACAAACCCGGAAAGGAGAAGCCGATGCAAATGTTGTGGTCACCCTGCAGTGTGGGATGACCAAGAAGCAGTTGATCAAAGTTGGTCCATTCACTAGTGCCAAGGACCTATGGAACAAGCTCATTGAGCTTCATGAAGGCACCCGTGATTCAAGAATAGCAAAGAGGGATCTTTTCCTCAACCAACTCCAAAACCTCACCATGAAGGAGTCTGAAATGGTAAGTGAACTCCATGACCGATTCAAAGAAATATTTAACGGTTTACATTCCATTGATGAGAAGGTCGAGAATCGCGATCTTGTAAGGTACGTACTCAAACCTTTCCTATGAATGCTTTGTGGTCATCCATGGTGGATACTGTTGGATCGAGAGAAACGATAGGGGGGGTGAATATCGTTAGACACTTTTCGGATAGAAATTAGAGCAAGTACGCAGCGGAAAAGAAAAACAATCGCGAACACAGGTATTTTTACTTGGTTCGGAGCCTAGGTCGACTCCTACTCCAAGGCCCACAGTCGTTGACCGTTTTCTGAGGGCAATTCTATATGTCGCAAAAACATTTTACAAAAGATTTTACAGAATTCAGTATAGTAAACTAAAATAGCTCATCGTTACCGACGTCCGTTGTAGATTGAATTTTCAGAGCGGAAGGACGTCGTCGGCGCTTGTATCTCGAGTCGGGAGGTTTCCGGAGCAGAGCGCGAGAGCAGAAGAGCGTAGGAGCGTTGAAAGAATTGTTGTTCGAAGCCTTGGGGTCGAGGGCCCTTTTATAGGCCCTGGGGGCGCCCGGAACGTCGGGGGCACCCCCCCCACGTGTCGGCCGATCCGACTTTCACTCGGTCAGCTTCTGATTATTGATGCAGTCTGGCCCTGATTGTTGTTTTGATGTTGACACCGATTTTAGTTTAGGTGGATGATTATTGATTATGATTAAGTCCTGATCGGGGATCAGGCATGGTATGGAAAATCCTAGCTTGGAGGGCTAGGTATTGGGAAAATCCTAACCTGGAGGGTTAGGTGTTGAAAATCCTAGCTTGGAGGGCTAGGTGTGTGAAAAGTCCTAATTCGGAAGAGGTGGGTGAAAAGTCCTAGCTTGGAGAACTAGGTGAAAAGTCCTAACTTGGAGGGTTAGGTGCAAATTCCTATCTTGGAGAATTAGGTGAAAAAGTCCTGGCTTGGAGGGTCAGGTCCTAGCTTGGAGGGCTAGGTGTGGAAAGTCCTAATCCGGAAGAGTTGGGTGAAAAGTCCTAGCTTGGAGGGCTAGGTGAAAAGTTCTAGCTTGGAGGGTTAGGTGAAAAGTCCTAACATGGAGGGTTAGGTGCAAATTCCCAACTTGGAGGGTTAGGTGAAAAATCCTTGGCTTGGAGGGCTAAGGTGGAAGAGAACTTAGCTTGGAGGGCTAAGTTTAAGTCCCTGGATCGGTCTGGTGATCGATCAGGGAAGCTAGCACGCTGCTCTGTTGTGGATCGGTCTGGTGACCGATCCAACAACGACTGATCGGTCTGGTGACTGATCAGGGAGCACACAGTGAGGTTGGGAACCTACTGTACTGCTCCTGATCGATCCGGTGACCGATCAGGGAGTGTGTGTTTCACCCACTACTTGGCTTCTGATCGGTCTGGTGATCGATCAAGGAGTGAATAGTGAGGTTGAGTTCCCTTGCTGATCTGCACCTGATCGGTCTGGTGACTGATCAGGATCACTGTGCAGATCGTTCCGGAGAACGATCCAGCTTCACAGGTTCCTCTCTATGATCGATCAGGACGGAGCCTGATCGGTCTGATCACGATCTGATCGGTCTGGTGACCGATCAGGAGGTTGCCTGATCGGTCCGGTGACCGATCAGGAGGTTGCCTGATCGGTCCGGTGACCGATCAGGAGGTCTGGACTGCGAAGCTCAGAAATCGCCCAAGAAAGTGGTGGTTCGGTCGGGTGAACGATCCACAACCTGGGATCGGTCTGGTGATCGATCCAGGAGAAGTCACAAAGAAATCGCGATTGCTAATCGAGCGTTGGGGATCGATCAGGACGGAGCCTGATCGGTCTGGACCTAGCCTGATCGGTCTGGTGACCGATCAGGGGTCGCTCTGATCGGTCCGGTGACCGATCACTTTAATTCAAATGCACTGTCAGACGCTCTGATCGCATCTGAACGTATCCGATTTGCTGCCACTTATGTCTGATACTTGATTTATTGTGTGATACGCTGCTCTAACACTCTGATTAAGCTGCAGGTGACAGGGGAGGATTCAAACACTCAAGGAGAGGTCAATGGAGGCTTTCCTTGGAGCAGGTTTGTCCGATTCTCCATTTCAGGTTGCAACGGCCGAGCTGCAGACTGGAGCCGGGACTGGGGCTTGGCTGAGGGGATCTCAGGAAGACCAGAGAGGGCTCAATGGTAGCTGGCGTTAGCAGTGTGGTAGCTGGAGGCTACGGAGGATGTTGTCACCTGGTGCTGTGTGGAGAATCAAAAGAGTGGAAGCTGGCTTCGTGGAAGCAGAGTTCGAATACAGTCTTCTTGCTGCGCCTTGAGTTCTCCATAACTAGTTTGCTGAGTTCTTGAAGTTTCATCACCTTGAGCAAGCTACTGATTTTTCGAGAAGCAATCATCCATTACTTGAGTGCTTGAAGGAGAGAACAAGAAGCTTGGAGTCCGATAGTGGGAAGACACGAAGAAGGGTTCTTGCGTGAGATCGCCACTGGGTGGAGCTCAGGGAAGCTTGCTGTGTTCTTGTCCTTGCTAAGTGTTTGAGTAAGATCCTTCTTGTTGTTTCTTTGTGCTTAAACTTTATCTGTGATTGAAACACTGTGGAGAGGTTTCTCCACCGAGAAGGAGGTTGCTTTCTATCCGGTGATAACCGAGACTTGATCTGCCGACGATCAAGGGATCGCCCACCTTAAGGGCACGCCAAGGAGTAGGGGCAAGTTATCCCCGAACCTTGTAAACCCTCCTTGTTAGCGATCTTGCTAATTGTGGTTGTTTGTTTTTGGTTTCTATTTTGGTTTTCTGCACTGCTCTGTTGCTTTATTTCTTCCGCTATGCTACTGATAAGATTGAGTGCAGAAATCTTGAAAAGTGCCAAAGATCAAAGAGATTGGCTATATTCACCCCCCCTCTAGCCATCCGTTTCCAACAAGTGGTATCAGAGTAAGGAGCTCTGTTTACGGCTTAACATCCGAGAGTTATCAACAAGATGGTGTTGAGAGAAGGCTTCTCCACCACCCGACCTCCATTCTTTGATGGCGCCGACTTTCAATATTGGAGATCAAAGATGGAATACTATTTGAAGATGAACATCCATACTTGGTTCGCGGTGAAGGAGGGTTTCACCCCTCCTAAGGATGACGAAGGCAAAGAGCTTGAGTCGTGGAGATGGACTGCCGAACAAACTCGGAAGAGTGAAGCCGACGTGAAGGCGGTTGTCACTCTACAATGTGGCATGAACAAAGACCAACTCATCAAGGTTGGTCCTTTCACAAGTGCATAGGACTTGTGGAACAAACTCATTGAGCTTCACGAAGGCACCCGAGACTCTAGAATTGCAAAGAGGGACTTGTTCCTCAATCAACTTCAAAATCTCACCATGAAGGAGAATGAATCGGTAAGTGAGCTTCATAGCCGGTTCAAGGAAGTCCTCAATGGACTTCATTCAATTGATGAAAAGGTCGAGAATCGCGACCTTGTGAGGTATGTCTTGAAAGCATTTCCAAGGAACGCTTTGTGGTCATCCATGGTGGATGCCTACAAAGTATCCAAGGATCTATCTATTGTAAAGTTAGATGATTTATTTTGTGAGATGAAATTGCATGAAATGACTAACAAAGGCCCCAAGAGAAGGGGATTGCCTTAGTTGCAGGGGACCGGTCAAACAAGAAAAAGAAGGAGAAGAAGAAGGAGAAGGAGGCCTCTTCATCTTCATCTTCGTCCGAATCCGAGTCCGAGTCCGAGGAAGATGGCAGCGGCTTGTCTTCATCCGAGATGGCAAACTTTGTGAGAAGGATGATGCGAAAGGATCGACGTTTCAAGAGTAGAGGTAACGCTAGTGAATCCAAACTTGATAAGACTAATGCATCTTGCTTTGAGTGTGGTAAAAAAGGGCATTTCAAGAGTGAATGTCCAAAGCTAAAGAAGAAGGAGGAGAAATCCAAAAAGAAAGAAGAAAAATCCAAGAAGAAGAAGAAGACATTGAAGGCCACTTGGGATGAGTCATCCTCAAGCTCATCCGATGAAGAGAAGGAGGAGAAGAGCACAAGGCATGTGGCACTTATGGCTCTTGGAGAGGAGAGCAGTGATGAATCTTCAAGTTCCTCAAACGCGGCTTCATCATCTTCGGATGATGAAGAGGTAACTTCTCCCGAGCTTGAAAAGTGTTATAGAGCAATTGCATGTTTAACTAGTATGTTGAAAAAGTCAAAGAATAAGGTTAAAGCATTGCAATTAGAAATTGATCAGTTGAAATTATCTAGGGATGATAATATTGATGATTTGCATGTTGAAATGTTAGAAGATGAGATTAAGTCATTGAAGCTTGAGGTTGATAAATTGAAATCCTCTAAGGTTGAGGAAGTCAATGATTTGCATGATGACTTGCTAGTAGAAGAGAACAAATCATTGAAGAGTGAAGTTGAGAGACTCAAGAATATTCTTGGGAAGTTCTCACTAGCTCTAAGACCCTAGACATGATCCTAAATGCCCAAAGGGCAGTCTACAATAGGGCGGTATTGGTTACCGTCCCAAAGAACCCTCATTCGTGTCTTTGATGTCTAGGACTGATATGAGACAATCTAGGACACCCAAGGTTCAAAAGAAAGTTGTCAAGGCATGGGTGCCTAAGTCATGTTTAGTTGATGCTTTAAGTCCCAAGGTTTGGGTACCTAAAACTTCTATTTTTTGAATTGTGTAGGTTATGATTGAGGGGGAGCATCTATCAACTTGGTTCGTTGATAGTGGATGCTCCAAACACATGACCGAGGATAGATCATTGTTTACCACACTTCACAAGAAAAGTAGAGGTAACGTATCATTTGGTAACAATGGTAGTCTTAAAGTCATAGGGATAGGAGACATTCAAATATCCGAATGTCTTAGAATTTCAAATGTCCTTCTAGTCAAGGGGATGAAATTTAATCTCCTAAGTGTCAGTCAATTGTGTGACATGGGTTACACAATTGACTTCCAACCAAGTCAATGTCTAGTTAGACAAACTGACACCTTGGACACAGTACTAGTAGGAACAAGAGTAGACAATATTTATCAAGTTTCATTTAAAAGTGCTACTAATGTTTCTGCTAAGTGTTTCATGTCAAAAGAAGAAGAGTCCACCCTTTGGCACCGGAGGCTAGCACATGTGAACATGAAGAACATCCGGAAGTTGGCCAACAAGGGACTAGTCCGTGGCTTACCGAGCATCAAGTATGAAAAAGACAAACTTTGTGATGCATGTCAAATGGGTAAGCAAATAAAATCTGCACATAAAGGTAAAAGTGCTGTAAGTACTTCCAATGCATTAGATTTACTTCATATGGATCTATTTGATTGTAGTACAATCATATCATTGAATGGAAGCAGGTATTGCTTTGTGATCATTGATGATTTCACTAGATATACATGGACTTACTTTTTAAAATATAAGGACCAAACCTTAGATATTTTCATTTCTTTTTGTAGAAGGGTTGAAAATGAGAAATCATTAACAATTAAGACAATTAGAAGTGATCATGGAGGTGAATTTCAAAATCAAAGGTTTTTAGAATTTTGTCAAGATAGAGGTTATAAGCATGAGTTCTCTACTCCTAGAACACCACAACAAAATGGTGTTGTAGAAAGGAAGAACCGTGTTTTACAAGAGGTTGCACGAAGCATGCTTAATGAGTACTCACTCCCGAGTTACTTATGGGCTGAAGCTGTAAATACAGCCTGCTATGTGCAAAATCGAGTTCTCATTCATAGGTTTCTAGGAAAGACTCCCCATGAACTTTGGTTTGGGAAACCACCTACGGTTAAACACCTTAGGGTGTTTGGTTGTAAGGTGTTCATCCTAAACACCAAGGATCATCTTGGAAAGTTCACGGCAAAGGCTGATGAAGGGATACTAGTCGGGTATTCTCTCGTTAGCAAAGCCTATCGAGTCTACAACAAGAAGTCTAGATTAGTTGAAGAGTCTTCTGATGTGGTTTTTGAAGAAATTCCAAAATCAAGTGACCAATCAAAAAATGTAGAAGGAGTCCAACTTGAACTTAGGAGACTAAGTTTAAATGAAACTCCAAGTGTTGTTGATGGTGATGAGTCTGATGACGGTGAGCCTAGACAATCCATAGATCAGCCGGATCCTGAGGCTGAACTTGTGTCTGGTGAACCCATTCAAGAAGCACCACCAACACCAAGGCAAACTAGATTAGCCTCTAGTCATCCCCAAGACCAAATTGTTGGAGACATCCATCATGGGGTTAGAACTAGATCATTCTTCCGGAATGAGGCTAATGAAGTTGCCCTAATTTCCGAAATTGAACCTAGGAAAATTGATGAAGCATTAAATGATCCCGATTGGATCATTGCAATGCAAGATGAGCTAGATCAATTTGAGAGAAGTCAAGTTTGGGACTTAGTCCCTAGACCCAAAAAGACCACCATTATTGGAACCAAATGGGTCTTCAAGAACAAATTGAACCATAAGGGAGAAATCATTAGAAACAAGGCATGCTTGGTAGCCAAGGGCTATAGTCAAGTTAAAGGCCTTGATTATGATGAAACTTATGCTCCCGTGGCACGATTAGAGTCCATCCGATTGATGCTTGCATTTGCAGCTCATCGTGGCTTTAAGTTATATCAAATGGATGTCAAATCGGCCTTTCTAAATGGTTTAATTCGAGAAGAGGTCTATGTTGAACAACCACCGGGGTTTGAGAGTACCGAATTTCCAAACCACGTGTTCAAGCTTAAAAAGACACTTTATGGTCTTAAACAAGCACCCCGAGCTTGGTATGAGCGGTTGTCGACATTCTTGATTGAGAAAGGTTTTGTTAGAGGCCAAATAGACCCTACACTATTTCTGCGAAGAGATGGTGACAATATATTTGTAGCCCAAGTATATATTGATGACATAATTTGTGGCTCAAACAATAAGGGCTATTTAAATTAGTTCATTGGACACATGGAGAGTGAGTTTGAAATGAGTCTAGTAGGAGAGTTGACTTTCTTCCTTGGACTTGAAATCAAGCAAACTCGCGATGGTATCCATGTGCACTAATCAAAGTATACACAAGAAATGCTTCGAAAATTCAATATGAGTGATTCAAAAGAGGTAACCACTCCCATGGCCACAAACACAAGATTAGACAATGATGAGAGTGGTAAACCCGTTGATCTAACTCAATATCGAAGCATGATTGGTAGTTTGCTATACCTCACAGCTAGTCGACCTGATATTCTTTTCGCTGTGGGTATGTGCGCTAGGTATCAAGTGTGTGCCAAGGAATCTCACTTAATCGCTGTTAAGCGAATTTTGAGATATCTCAAAGGCACGATTGGAGTCGGTCTATGGTACCCCCGTACCGAATCTTTTGATTTAATTGGCTACACGGATTCCGACTACGCTGGATGTAAGTTGGACCGGAAGAGCACAAGTGGGGGTTGTCAGTTCTTAGGTTCGTCCTTAGTAAGTTGGTCTAGTCGGAAGCAATATTGTGTTGCTCTCTCCACGACCGAGGTAGAATATATCGCCATGGGAGAGAGTGTATCACAACTGTTGTGGATGATTCATACTTTAGAGGATTATGGATTGAGTTACAAGGGTGTGCAAGTGTTATGTGATAACATTAGCACAATTAATCTAACCAAAAATCCAGTCCATCATTCTAGGACCAAACATATTGAGGTGCGTCACCACTTCATTAGGGATCATGTAGCTAGGGGAGATAGTGTACTCTCGTATGTAGAGTCCAAATCAAACCTAGCTGACATTTTCACTAAACCACTCCTCGAAAATGAGTTTAGTTTCTTAAGAAGGGAGTTGGGAATGTGTCGTGCTTCATGAATTTCAAATTGTAATCAAACCCTTCATGATTATTTCGAAATTGTTGGGAAATAATTTGGGTAAGTTTGGGGGCATCTCACACAAACTATAAGGTTTACCAAAACGTTTTTGTTTGATAGAAATGGGGTGAGATGTTAGGATCAACTCAATTTCTTAAAATGTCATTGCATCCCTTGAGAAATTAAGTTGACGAGATAATAATCACTTCAGTGACCAAGTATGGGGAAAACCATTGCATAACATATGTGTATATGACTCCATGATCATACTTGGACATTCCAATCAAGGAAACTTGATTAGAAACTTGGATTTGGAACCAAAACTTAGTTGAAATTGCTTGATTGATTGTTGATTGAGTTTGACTCCATTTGGATGGGTCAAAGTGATTGTTGAACCTATAAGGACCTTTGATTCTCGTTCAGGGATCAATTTTAGTCATGAGATCATGTCCAAGTTCGATAAACTTCATCAGATCTTCTTGGAGAGATTCAGAAATTCTGAAACTGAATATTTCAGGTCATTTCAGA
Organism: Boesenbergia rotunda; assembly: GCA_024364735.1. Classification (NCBI taxonomy): domain Eukaryota; kingdom Viridiplantae; phylum Streptophyta; class Magnoliopsida; order Zingiberales; family Zingiberaceae; genus Boesenbergia; species Boesenbergia rotunda. The sequence goes on along the minus strand of JAGFNQ010001941.1, from coordinate 504,210 downwards.
TCGTATCAAGAACCCTGATCGGTCACCGGACCGATCAGGCCTAGGGCTGATCGGTCTCCGGACCGATCTGGCTCCACCTTGTAACGATCGGTCCACAGACCGATCAAAGGGGCAGCAGTGACCTTCCAAAAATTTGACTAAGTGTACTGAGCTAGCCTGGATCGGTCCCCGGACCGATCTGACACCCTATGGTGATCGGTCCACAGACCGATCAGGGAGCCCAGCGGTTTTCCTCCGGACCCTACTGTTCGTGTCCTGATCGGTCAACCGACCGATCAGGAGCGCGTCTGATCGGTCATCCGACGATCAGGACCAGGCCAGTCCGATCAGGCCAGNAGTCTGTCTCACCCAATCTAGAGTTATCAAATCACGTTAACCTTATGAATTTTTGTGAGACAGGTTTTAATAGAAGCATTTAGAAAGACCATGATTAATTTTGAAAAGTTAAATTAATTTTGAAACAATTAGTTTTAGATTTATTTTGAAAAAGAATATTTGAATCTAAGATTAACTGAAAAATTTGTGTTAGATTCGAATTTGACAAAGAGTAAACTGAATTTGAATTTCAAAAATTGGCTTCCAGGTCTTGGCGAGGCACAAGGCCTTCGTTGGTCGTAGTCTTATTGGATCATCAACCTTTTCTTTGACAAAGCCTTTTAGTGAAATTTCATTTTCAAGGTTACTTTTTGAGAAATTCTGGTCTAATTAGCTTGGGTCTTGGATCGGTAGCTTCGGCTAGTTTTACCAGTCTAAAGAGAGCAAGTAGTGTATACTTGACCTTATTAGAAAAGGCTTCCCTAACGTACTATCATCTCACCGCCACCCAATACTATGTTGTTCAAATTTCAGTTAATTGGTTTAGTCCTTAGTCTAACCAGTCCTAGGTCTAAGCATGGTAAATTGCAGAAAATAAATAGACAAGCAATCATGCAATTTAAAACAAGAAAAGAAATTCATTTAACTATACAAATGGTTTTTAAGTTGGCTCTCCCTGGACTAAAGCCACGGTAATGATTAGGCAAGATATGAATCTTGTCCTTGGGGATCTAATACTGATTTGGTCCAACTTGGTTGCTCAGGCAAAGTTTGGGTACCCATGCTTGAACTTTGGGTCTAGACTGATTCAGTATAACATAATATGACCTTTGTCTAGCCTTGGTTCGATACCCTAATCTGGATCGATTTAGAACTGACTTCTATTTTCCAAGGATCATGTCAAGACCCTTGGAACCCGAAGTGAATCGTTCCAAGGCTGCTCTAAGGTCCTTGACTTGAGTTTTCAAGGAGGAGTTCTCTTTCTCAAGTTTTTCAACTTGAGTAGAGGTTCCTTCTTGAACCTTCTCAGTTAAGGATCTAGAGTCAGCTCCCTCTTTCAGGAGTTTTACTTCCTGTCGGAGGGATTCGACTCGAATTTTGGCTTTCACCCAGTCGCGAGATAGATAAGCAATTAATTCTGATAATTGAACTCTAGAAAATCCACTTAGAGTGATTTTGCTATCCTTTGAAAATGTGAGCTTTCCATCATTCGGCTCCGATTCTGATCCGGTCTCGATTTCTTCCGAAGCAGTCAGGGCAAGCAGGTTCGATTGTGGGGCCTCTTCTTCTTCTTCGGAGGAAGACTCGTCCCATGTTGCTTGAAGGGTCTTCTTCCTTCTTGTCTTCTTCGTCTCCTTCAGATTGGGACATTCCGTCTTGTAGTGACCCTTCTTTTTGCATTTGTAGCAGGTCACATTTGGTTTGGTCTTTTCATTTGAAGGTTCAGCTGGCTCTTCCTTTCTTCGGTTAGCTTTCCTTCTGTTGGTCTGATTTTTCATCTCCTTGTAGTAGTCCCGGGCTAGCCGAACCAGCTTGGGTCGATCTCCTTCACTGTCTTCTGAGTCTGAGTCTGAGTCAGACTCGGGTGCAGGTTGAGACTTCTTCTTGGTCATCTTTCCAGTTTTACCTACAACAAAAGCAATGCCTTTCTTGGCCAGGGTGCAGTTAGTCTGCTCATGTAATTCAAGTTCAGAAAATAACTCATCTAATTTTATTTTAGACAGATCCCTTGAAACTTTGTACGCATCTACCATAGATGCCCACAAAGTATTTCTCGGGAAAGCGTTAAGGGTAGACCTGATCAGGTCACGGTTTTCTACCTTGTGACCGATTGTATGTAGACCGTTTATCAACTCTTGTATTCTGGTGTGGAGCTGGGCTGCTGACTCGCCATCGTTCATTTTGATAGTGTAGAGTTTGTTTAGTAGTAGGTCTCTCTTGCTTATTTGGGTGTCGGAGGTTCCTTCGTGCAACTCAATTAACTTACCCCAAAGTTCCTTTGCACTGTTAAATGGTCCCACTCGGTTCAGCTCTTCTTTGATTAGACCACATTGAAGTGTCTGGGTAGCTTTAGCATCGGCCTCGATCTTCCTTTTCAGCGAGGCGTCCCATTCGGTGTAAGATTGTTGCACTCCTTCAGAGTTTTTCGGGATTTCCAGTCCAGATTGGATAATTATCCACATGCCCACCTGAGTTTTCAGGTGGACTTCCATCCGACTCTTCCAATAGGAGAAGTCCTCCCCACTAAAGAGTGGTGGTCTGGCTGTATTGAAACCCTCTTGCATGACCATTAGAGATTACTGAAATGAAACAAAGACAAAAAGCTATCCCATGACTTGGTCTTGGATTAGCAGTGCGGGAAAAATATATTTAAAAGAAATTATCGAGTGGTGTTGCACCAACCTCGATAAACGATAAAAGTTTGATCGAAAAAGAATAAAAAAAATTTCATAAAAATCCAAAAAAATCCCAAATTGGTGGTTGCACCAATTTGAGCTACCCCGCTCTTATACCACTTGTTCGATCGAGAAACACGATAGAGGGGGGGGGGTGAATATCATGAAAACATTTTCGGATAAGAAAGAGAAAACGCAGTGGAATTAAATCACACAAAGAGCACAAGTAATTTTACTTGGTTCGGAGTCGCGGTCGGTTCCTACTCCAAGGCCCACGGTCCTTGACCGTTTACTGCGGGCAATTCTATATTCGCGCAAAGGTTTACAGATTTAATACAAGAATAGTGCAGTAAGTAAATGAATTACACTTTTCGTTACCGACGCCCTGATGCGGATCGTACTTCAGAGCAGAGGGTCGTCGTCGGCGCAGAAATGTCGAGAACGGAGTTTTCCGGAGCAGAGCGCTTGAACGAAAAGCTTGGAGGCGTTGGAAAAAGTGTTGTTGAAGCCTTAGGGGTCGAGCCCCTTTTATAGTGCTCCTGGGGGTGCCTGGGACGTCGGGGCGCCTGACACGTGCCTTCGGATCTGAGAACCTCTATTCGAAGCTTGTTCAGCGCTTATCCCCTTCGAATCGGCTTTAGAGCTAACTGGAGCGCTCAGGACCTCCCAGGCGCCCAGCTTGACTGGGTTCGCTGGCTTCGTGGCTGATTTTGCTTCGACTCATCTTTGGCCTTGACCTTGGGCGCCCGGGACCTCCCGGGCGCCTAGCCTAGTGTTGATTCGAAGCGCTTCTTACTTTACTGCTGTTTGGCTTTAACCTTGGGCGCCCGGGACCTCCCGGGCGCCTAGCCCAGGTGCCTGCCCCTCCTTTGGGGCATTCTGAGCTGCGGAAACACACTCCTTCGGTCCCTGCATCCAAGGTTAGTTTCACAACAAACAAAGCAAGAACATTAGTTAGTTTTTACAGTCGTAGCTGTCTTGGTTCTGACTTCAGGTCTCCCAAATGAAACCCTAGGTCGAACCGACGTCTACTGTTCCCTCGATGGGGAACACGTCCTCACCTACTTCTCTCAGGAGAGTTTACCTTTTGCCAACCGGCTCCTTCGGTTGGACTTCTGCCGAGCAGCCCTTCGCTAGGTGCCTAGCAGCCCTTCGGCAGGTCTTCGATGCCTAGTAGCCCTTCGCCAGGTGCCTAGCAGTCCTTCGCCAGGTCTTAGATGCCTAGCAGTCCTCGCCAGGTGCCTAGCAGTCCTTCGCCAGGTCTTAGGGTTTCGATGCCTAGCAGTCCTTCGCTAGTTGCCCAGTTGCCCTTCACCAGGACTTCTTTCTGTACACTCAGTGAACACATTAGACCAAAATAACATCTTAACTCTTGAACCCTTTACCATTATCAAAACTCAGGTTTGACTTAGGTGCTGCCTACACCAACACAAGATGCATCAGTGATGTCCTCCTCTAAGTATTTCAATGTTTGATAATATGCTTAAGTCAGTGATACATTGAACAAGGGAAGGGTGAGTCAAGAAAAGAGTACCAAAGTGAACCAAAGTCCTAGTTAACCTAGGCGCTAAGTCCTGGTTCGAAGAATTGGGCACTAAGTCCTGATCATGGATTGGGCACTAAGTCCTGGCCGAAGGGTGGGCACCTAAGACCTGACCGAGGGTTGGGCACTAAGTCCTGGTTGGTGGAATTGGGCACTAAGTCCTGGTCGAGGGCTGGGCACCTAAGACCTAACCAAGGGTTGGGCACTAAGTCCTGGTTCATGGAATTGGGCACTAAGTCCTGGTTCGTGGAATTGGGCACTAAGTCCTGGTTCGTGGAATTGGGCACTATGTTCTAGCCGAGGGCTGGGCACCAAAGTCCTGGACCTAGGGTTTGGGCACGAAGTCTTGGTCCGAGGGATTGAGCAACTTAGCTGAGCGATGACTAAGGACAGAAGTAGAGACAGGTCAAGGTTCGAACGTCTCGAGATCCGAGAGGATCGAAGGCTAAGTAAAAGTCCACCCGAATGGACTGGGTGGCAACCGTCTCCTGAGAGGAGTAAGTGAAAGGCGCGTTCCCGAGGTGGGAACTTAGGCGTCGGTTCGACCTAGGGTTTTGCGGAAATCCAAAGTCAAAACCATTTCGTTAAGGCTAAGATTGTATATGTGTTTGCCTTGTATTTATGTATCTTGCAGGTACCTAAAGGTGAAGACAAAGCTGGCAAACAAGGCTGGAAAAAGGGCTTGATCCTGGGCGCCCCCATCAACCAGGGCGCCCTAATGGAGCCAGGCACCTCATTGATGGAGGCGCCTGTGTTCAATGAGGCGCCCTGTATGTCTAGGGTGCCCTGGTGAAAAGCCTTATCGACTATTGCGAGTTCGGCGCGGAGATAAGATATGACCAAGCCCTGTGAGAGACCCCATTGATCACAGGCCCCCCAATGAAGCCTATAAAATGGGCTTCGACCCCTAAGCTCAAGACACAACTTCCAAGATTCATTCTGAGCTTTTTGACTGACGACAAAGCACTAACGACGAGGCTCTGCGACCAAGGAAGCTCCGGGAGGAAGTGCGCGGCACTTCGGAGTTCCAGATCGGCCGAGTCTTCGACTCTTGTTGGTTTGAATTTATTTTCCGCAATTATTTTTATCTATCTTTGTGATTGTGATTGTAATTGTGCACTGTAAGACGGCTTTCTCCGCCTCCGGAAAGTCTAGAAAGGAGACCATTAGTGGGTGGGCGTTCCCGTGCTTAGGCCTTGGATGTGCTGACCCTAGGGGGTTGGGAACCAAGTAAATCCCGTGTGCATTTTGTGTTGCCTTTATTTTTGTTCTTTCTATTTTCCGCTACACTAACTCTGAGTCTAGAACGAAAGTCTACGAAAGACGAATTTCCGCGAGAATTTTTTGTTAGGATCGATGGCTCGGCTAGAGGGGGGCATGAATAGCTCTTTTCGGTTTTTCTCTACAATAGGGTTAGCACAATACAAAATATAATGGAAAATAATAGATTCAATGCAAACAAGAGTATTTTACTTGGTATCACCCTAAAGGGTGACTAATCCAAGGATCCACACAATTGCATACTCTCCACTATAGAAACCTCCTTCAAGGTGGAGAAAACCTTCACAAGATCGTCTTCTTCCTCTTTACAAGATGCAATAGAGAACTAGAGGAAGAACTGAGCAATATGGGCACTAGCAGCACTTTGGTACAGTGAAAAACCGTACCCAACTCGTGCCAAAAAGTCCCCTTTAAATAAGAGTAAAGAACAACCTCGCAAGCTGTCCAACCCACACCAGTCGACTGCCCATTTGGCAGTCGACTGGTCTAGCTTTAAATGCTAGCCAACGGCTAGTTTTTCGGGGTGACCAGTCGACTAATCCTGGGGCAGTCGACTACTAACAGTTTCTGTAATTTTTTTTAGAAATGAGGATTCCCTAATTTGATACCATAGGTTAGTATTGCTGTGGGCAATCATTTTGATGGTGTCAAAAGGGGAGAATGGGTGGTTTAAGTTAGATTTTAGCTTAAATTTTTAACATAAACTTGGTTTATGATAGGAATTGAAAATGGGAGAAGACATGGGTTAAGGGGGAGGCTCCTTTTGGTTTTACTATGTCTTGTTTTTTCAATTGCTACTGTTATTTAGCAATACTAACCTTTAGTCAGTCCCATTTTTCAGCTTTTGAGCCGAATTTCAGAAACATCTAATAAATTTCAAAAAATTCCAAAAATTGTAAAAATTTGCAGACATATTTGATATAATATACTCTATCAAGGAAAAATATCAAATCATGAAAATTTTCAAGCATGCTTGACTTTTGACTAAAGTCTCAAAATCCTTGAAAAACACTAATTTTGTATCAAATCTTCAATCCAATTATGAACTCATACATGTTCCAAGCTTATGACAGAACATATAAGACATAAAATGGTTTTCAAATGTTTAAAATGTCCAACCATGATCTTTGGGCAATATGTTCATTAATTAAACACTTGCTTTTCCCATGGTTGGTCTATTTTTCATAATTTTAATACATTTAATGATTCAACACTATGCCACAAGTACAAGTGAACCAAATGTATCATCCTAACATCCCATATGTAAGAACATAATCATAAACTAAGTAATATGAGATGTTTTCAAGGTAAACCTTATTTTGCCCAATTCATCATAAATTTCTACTATGGGCTACAAACTCCCCCTCAATGTCTCAAGTCAACCAAATTCCAAAAATTTGAAATTCTAATACCATGGTTGACTTATTTCGAATCCTCTAACCCTTGAGGATTGACTTTGGTACCCAATAGTAATGTTTCCTAATTGGGTTAACCAAGTACTCCTTGGGGATCCATTTCTTATTAAGGGTCTTGGTCTTTGCTTGACCTCTAGCAATTAGACAATGGTAGGTTTTCCCATTGCTAGACTTCCCAAAACCTAATCCCTCTTTCTTAAAGCTTGATCTTTGAGTCCCAATGATCATTTCTAATGTTTTTGAGCCAACTTCAAACTTCCTAAGTGCTTGGGTAAGATTATCTACCTTTTCCCTTAAATTCTTATTTTCTTCTTCTAAACATGGGTCATTTGAGATAGAAGAAGAAGCATGTTCATTATCCTTAAATTCCATAGATGCTAATTTATCCTTTAACATGTAATTTTTCCTTTTTAAGCACTTAATTTTCTTTTTAGCATCAACCAAATCATCACTAGTACTTGAAATTATTTTTACAAGAATAGAAGTGGGTAAGTTGTGTACCTCACTTACCGAGAAGTCTGATTCCGAGGTGGAGCCTCCCCCTTCACTTGAGCTCCCTTCATCTTCACTTGAGCTTTTCTCCTCTTCAAACTCGGATGCCGTGGAGACAATGTAATCGATTCCCATTAGTGCAAAATGGGATACAAAATGTTCCTCCTCCTCCGATGAAGATGGATCATCCCATGTAGCCTTCAAGTTTGGCACCTTCTTCTCCTTCTCTTTTGATTTCTTCTTTCCTTCTTTCTTCTTTCCTTCCTTCTTTTTCAAGAGAGGACACTCATCTCTCATGTGTCCTTCTGCTTGGCAATTGTAGCAAATGATCTTTCTTAATTTATTTTTGCTCCTTGATTCTATCCTACCATGAGACTTGTTAGTAGAAAATTATTTAAAAGCTTTTCTTATCTTTCTTACCATGTAGACTTCCGTATCACTACCCATGGAAGCACTAGATTCCTCCGAATCGGATGATGAGACCTCCTTCTTCTTGCCTTTTCCCTTGTTTGTCACAAGGGCTATACTCTTTGGCTTGTAGTGTGACTCTTCGATTGTTCCTCCAACTCAAGTCTCATGAAGCTCCATGGTTGAGAAAAATTCCTCTAGAGACGTTTTCTCTAGATCCTTAGAAATGTTGTACGAGTCCACCATTGAGCTCCAAGTTGATGTTCTTGGGAAGGCATTGAGGGCTTTCATCACAATGTCTCGGTTGGATAATTGTTCCCCTACACTTGTTAGCCCATTAAGAATTTCTTTAAATATAGCATGTAAACTTGATACCTTCTCCCCTTTATCAAGCTTGATATTATTAAGTTGGAACCGAAGAAGATCTCTTTTCGCCATTTTCGCCTCCGAGGTGCCTTCATGAAATTCCACTAACTTTGTAACGCCCGCCCCTTACGTGAGCGACGCGTTACTTTTTTTTTTTTCTTTCGTACATTATTGCATATGAAGCATAAATATAGCAGCGGAAATAATACTAAATCATGAACATATGCAATTGGATAAATTTCTTTCTAACTAAACTACTTTAAGCATGTGAATCATAGCATAGCATATTTAACAAGAGAGTATATAGTTCTACATTAAGCATGTATATCATAAAGAACTTCAACTCCAACAAGTAGTAAGCGTAAACATAAGAACTAATACATGCAGTTTATAAGTAGCAACATTAAGTCCATGAGAAATAAGTCCATAAGTAAGAGTAAGACAACAGTAGGATCGTTCTGCCAAGTCACTGCCACACACACACATGCCCTCCTGCTGCTTCCCCTTCTTTAGAAACCTTTAGTTTGATCTGCAACATAAGAAGGTAGACTATAAGTATAAAATGCTTAGTAAGCTCCTTGCTTACTCACAAAATCCGTACATCACATATAAGTAGAAATCTACATCATTTGACATAAACATATAACATGAATAAATACTTAAAGCATCTAAAGCACATAAGCATAAACACTTAAAACATGAATATGTGTGTCATTATTAAGGACATATGGCATGAGTAAGTATTTAAAGCACCTAACATTCGCATAATCTTTAAAACATAATCATGTGCATAAACATTAGACATAGCATATGCAATATCATTAAACATAAACATGTGCATAAACATTAAGGATGCTCTTTGAAAAATATATATAATATAATACTTGAACATTAACATATCATCATCATTGGGATCCCTGGCTTGTACCCATTCGTCATTTATGCGCATCCCTTCGTAGAGTGCGAGGTAGCTAATCCCGACCTACTAGGGTACTAGGCAACCTCTAGCCTAGGGACAACTACGGTAGTCCAGAACCGGGGCCTTGCTTAGGAGCCCATCCCTTGGACCTTTTTCAAGATCCGGTACAAGCCAATACATAAAGTAAAATAGTATACATGATTCCTTTTCTTTCCATAGCAATTGATCTTTAGCATAGCGTTCGTCATTTTTTTTCTTTTCTTAGAAATTGCTCTTTAGATATTCGTTTATTCATAATGTCATACATGTCATGGGCATACATTCAAAGCATAAATATCATCATAACTTTCAAGCATGAACATGGCATGGAGAAAACATAATTTCATGGTAAGAAAATTCATAACATGCCAACTTATCATTCATGATTCATAAAACACATAATGTTCAATTTAAAACTAAGGATAATACACCTAGGGAACTTGTTCCATTTTTTTCCATCTATCATGGCATAATGAAACATGGATACATTTAATTCAACCATAATTCAACATATACTCTACTGGTCAAAACATTTAGATAGGGTTATCATGGCATAAAAACACAACATAACATCACATAACTCATACAACATGCATACATTGAATATCCTATTACAAAGAGACATCATCAAGTGAGGTAGTGACCTTAACCCATCCTAAAACCCAATTTAAGGTACTGATCAGAAACTTCTAAGGTTCATATCAACATGAAAATGACAAAAAAAACAAAAGCAATTGATTCATACAACATGCATATAATATATATTCTAACACTAGGAAGCATTAGCAAGTTACATGACATCTTTAACTCTCTTTTTTTTAGCCCTTATTTAGGGTTTTGACCGAACATGTACAGAGGAGGAAACATGGCCTATAAATATAGATATAAAACCTCAAACATAACATTAACAAGGAATTAAAAACCATTAGCTAGTCAAAAAGAACTCAAACATCTTCTTATGGCCAAAAAGTCTATGGCTTCATGGGAGCCTTGGCCGAAACTTTTAAGGGTATTTTTGCTCCATCTTTTTGCATCATAACTCATAACTTGTCATCAAACGAACATTGGAGTCATTAGATAGCATCAAACACAAACATAGGCCCTAAAACCCATGCTTGGCTGAAACTTGCATATAGGGAAAACTTCACGATTTTAGCAACACATCGCAAGAACATACAAGAACATGAACAAAAAAAAACATATATAAGCTATTATGTTGCAGGTGAGGGGAGTCTTACCCTTGTGTTAAAGATTCCCAAACAATATATATCACCTAGAAGGAGAAAGAAAGAACTTCTTGCTCCTTGGCTCTTCCTTTGCTTCACAAACACAAAGCCTTCACTAGATCTTCTTGGAGAGAATTTTTTTTTTATGGAGAGAGGGCCTTGGTGTTTCGGCAATGAGAAGAATGAGGAGATGCCTTGTGGCATTTTTTCCTCATCTTCTTATAGTAAATGAAAAGGTATGCCTCTTCACCTTCCATGGTGACCTTTACCTTCCATGGTGACTCTTCATCTTCCATGGCGACTCTTCATCTCCCTTACACCTATCTATAATTTCCTCTATCCTCCTAATAGCACTCCCTTTCTAGGTGAATTGGTTACATATGCATTCTTAAGGCTTACAACATCTCTAAGGTCCAAGGTTAAATCCTTGGCACCTACATCATTTCATCTTTTTTTTATTCTTTTGCAAGCCCATCTAATGTAAGGCCCATTACATGATGTGTTATTTCTTTTATCCTCATGGGGCCCATTAGGATAACTAACGAGGTGCTATTTAAGACCCATTAGGAATTTCCACCATTTAGAGCCCATATAAGGCCCATTAACACTTACACCAAAATTCTCACAATTCTAACTATCATTCATGAATCATTCTCAATATGGCTATTATTCATGCAATTATACTCAATATTAGGGATAATATTGAAGGAAAATTTAGTGGGGTGTTACAATCCTCCATACCTTTTGGGAAGTTCGTCCTCGAACTTAAAATAGCTCCGAAAACTTTTGTTTCATATCGTCCTCGCGTTCTCAGGTAGCTTCTTCAGATTGTTGACTTTGCCACAAGACCTTGACTAAGGGTACATCGTTGTTCCTTAGTCTCTTGACATCTTGATCCAGGATCCGTATGAGTTTTCTTTCATAACTCAGGTCCTCCTAGATTTGTACGGCCTGCGGCTCCATCACTTGGTCTGCATTGGGAATACATTTCTTGAGCATCGATACGTGGAACACGTTGTGGATTGATGACATCTCCTGAGGTAGCTCGAGCTCGTAAGCTACCTTGCCAATTCTGTTCAGGATCTTGTACGGTCCCATATAGCGCAGACTTAGCTTTCCTTTCTTCCCGAATCTCATTACTCCTTTCATAGGAACCACTCGGAGGAACACCAAATCCCCGACACCTAATTCCAAAGGCCTACGTCACTGATCCTCATACTTCTTCTGCTGGCTCTGAGCAATCTCTATTTTTTGGCGGATATTCTGTATAGCTCGGGTGGTGTCGTCGATGAAATCCGTCTAGAGTCCCATCTCTTTCTTTTCGCCTCCTTCGTACCAACATATCGGAAATCTACATCTCCTCCCATACAAAGCTTCATAAGGTGCCATTCTGATAGTAGCTTGGTAGCTATTATTATAAGCGAACTCCGCTAAGCATAAATATCGGCACCAGCTCCCTTTGAAATCCAGGGCACAAGCTTGTAACATATCTTCGGGTACTTGGTTCACCCTTTCTGTTTGCCCATTTGTCTGAGGATGAAAGGCGGTACTGAATCACAGCTTCGTGTTGAGAGCTTTATGAACGCATTCCCAAAACTGTGAGGTGAAACGACCATTCCTATCTGAAATGATGGTCTTGGGAATACCATGTAGTCTGATAATTTCCTTAGCATATAGTTGAGCTAGTTGCTCGACTGAATAGGTCATCTTGATCGCTAAGAAATGTGTCGATTTCGTCAATCTGTCGACGATAACCCATATAGTGTCGTATCCGTTCGTGGTCCTGGGAAGTCCTGAGATGAAATCCATAGAGATGTCTTCCCATTTCCACTCCGGAATTTGGATCGGTTGCAGAACTCCTCCGGGTCTCTAGTGCTCTGCTTTAACTTGCTGGCAGGTCAGGCTGGTACTGACATGCTGAGCTACATCCCTCTTCATACCGAGCCACCAAAATCTCATTTTCAGATCTTGATACATCTTGGTAGCTCCCGGGTGCATAGAATAAGGGGTTCCGTGAGCCTCCTCCAGTACCTTCTTGCATAGCTCCGAATCATTAGGGATACATAGACGATCCCTAAGGTATACTACTCCGTTATCAGTGATATGAAAACCCTCGCCTTTTCCTTCTAGAATATCCTGCTTGATCTTCTGGAGGCTTGGATCATCATTCTGCTTGTCTAGTATGTCGTCGAATAGTGTCGGTACGATTGCCATGGTCGAAAGTCATCCGAAAATAATCTCGATTCCGTAGTTCACAATTTCCTTTTCCAGCGGTCGAGATAATATTGATAAGGACATCAAGGCGGCATTGGACTTCCTGCTGAGTGCATCGGCCACTTTGTTCGCCTTGCCTGGATGATAAAAGATCTCGCAGTCATAGTCCTTTACCAGTTCGAGCCATCTGCGTTGTCGCATGTTAAGGTCCTTCTGAGTGAAGAAATATCGTAGACTCTGGTGATCTGTATATATCTTGCACTGTGCTCCGTATAGATAGTGTTGATGCAGTCTGGCCCTGATTGTTGTTTTGGTATTGACACCGATTTTAGTTTAGGTGGATGATGATTGATTATGATTAAGTCCTGATCGGGGATCAGGCATGGTATGGAAAATCCTAGTCTGGAGGGCTAGGTGTTGGAAAATCCTAATCTGGAGGGTTAGGTGTTGAAAATCCTAGCTTGGAGGGCTAGGTGTGTGAAAAGTCCTAATTCGGAAGAGGTGGGTGAAAAGTCCTAGCTTGGAGGGTTAGGTGAAAAGTCCTAACTTGGAGGGTTAGGTGCAAATTCCCATCTTGGAGAATTAGGTGAAAAAATCCTGGCTTGGAGGGTCAGGTGCCTAGCTTGGAGGGCTAGGTTGGATGATGTTCTAACTCGGAAGGGTTGGGTGAAAAGTCCTAGCTTGGAGGGCTAGGTGAAAAGTCCTAGCTTGGAGGGCTAGGTGAAAAGTCCTAACTTGGAGGGTTAGGTGCAAATTCCCAACTTGGAGAGTTAGATGGAAAAATCCTTAGCTTGGAGGGCTAAGGTGGATGAAACCCTAGCTTGGAGGGCTGGGTTTGACTCCCTGGATCGGTCTGGTGACCGATCAGGGATATTGGCATGCTGCTTCTTCGTGGATTGGTCTGGTGACTGATCCAGCGAGGATTGATCGGTCTGGTGATCGATCAGGGAGCGCACAGTGAGGTTGAGAACCTACTGTGTGGCTCCTGATCGGTCCGGTGACCGATCAGGGAGCAAGCAGCTTCCTCACTAACTTGCTCCTGATCGGTCTGGTGACCGATCAGGGAGCGAGCAGTGAGTGAGTTCTCCTCCGGATCAGACCCTGGATCGGTCCGGTGACCGATCAGGGACTTAGGATCTGATTACAGAATCACTGTTCATATGTCCTGATCGGTCTGAGTGACCGATCAGGCTTCACTCTGATCGGTCTGGTGACCGATCAGGCTTCACTTTGATCGGTCCGGTGACCGATCAGGCGTGTATAGCCACGAGAGCTGGGAATCCCAGCGAAGCAGTGGATCGGTCTGGTGACCGACCCACAAGCCCTGGATCGGTCCGGTGACCGATCACTTTAATTCAAATTGCACTATCAGACGCGATCAGAGCGTCTGATCATATCCGATTCTCTGCGCTTCACTTCTGAATCTTGATTTACTGCTTGATATGCTGCTCTAACACTCTGATTAAGCTGCAGGTGACAGGGGAAGATTCAAACACTCAAGGAGAAGTCAATGGAGGCTTTCCTTGGAGCAGGTTTGTCCATTTTCCATCTCAGGTTGCAACGGCCGGAGCTGCAGACTGGAGCCGCTGATTGGAGCTTGGCTGAGGGAGCTCAGGAAGTCCAGGGAAGGCTCAGTGGTAGCTAGCATTGGCAGTGAGGTAGCTGGAGGCTGCAGGAGATGCTGTCACCTGATGCTGAGTGGAGAAACAAAAAGGGCGGAGAAGGCTTCGTGGAAGCAAGAGTTCTGTGAACTGGTTTCTTGCCGCGCCTTGAGTTCTCCACAACTTGCTTGCTGTGTTTCTGAAGTTCTCATCACCTTGAGCAAGCTATTGCATTCTTGAAGCAACCATTACTTGAGCGCTTGAAGGAGAGAACAAGAGGCTTGGAGACCAACAGCTGGAAGACACGAGGAAGGGTTCCTTGCGTGAGATCGCCGCTGGGTGGAGCTCGGGAAAGCTTGCTGTGTTCTTGTCTTTGCTGAGTGCTTGAGTAAGATCCTTCCTATTGTTTCATTGTGCTTAAACATATATTTGTGATTGAAAGGCTGTGGAGAGGTTTCTCCACCGAGAAGGAGGTTGTCTTCTATCCGGTGTTAACCGGGGCTTGATCTGCCAACGATCAAGGGATCGCCCACCTTAAGGGCACGCCAAGGAGTAGGGGCAAGTTATCCTCGAACCTTGTAAACCCTCTTTGTTAGCGATCTTGCTAGTTGTGTTTGTTTTACTTTCGTTTTAGTTTTCTGCACACTCTGTTTTCTACTCTTTCCACTGTGCTACTGATATCTAAGTTGCAGAAACTTCATAAGTGTTTAAAGTCCAAGTGATTGGCTATATTCACCCCCCTCCCCTCTCTAGCCATCCGTTTCCAACAAGTGGTATCAGAGCTTGGGGCTCTGTTTACGGCTTAACATCCGAGAGTTATCAACAAGATGGCATTGAAAGAAGGCTTCTCCACCACCCGACCTCCATTCTTTGATGGTTCCGATTTCCAGTATTGGAGATCAAAGATGGAATATTACTTGAAGATGGATATCCACACTTGGTTTGCGGTGAAGGAGGGCTTTACCCCTCCTAAAGATGACGAAGGCAAAGAACTCGAGTCTTCACGATGGACAGCCGAACAAACTCGAAAGAGTGAAGCCAACGCGAAGGCGGTTGTCACTCTACAATGTGGCATGAACAAAGACCAACTTATCAAGGTTGGTCCCTTCACAAGTGCAAAGGACTTGTGGAACAAACTCATTGAGCTTCACGAGGGCACCCGGGATTCAAGAATTGCCAAGAGGGATTTGTTCCTCAATCAACTCCAAAATCTCTCCATGAAGGAGAATGAATCGGTAAGTGAGCTTCATAGCCGGTTCAAGGAAGTCCTCAATGGACTTCATTCGATTGATGAAAAGGTCGAGAATCGCGACCTTGTGAGGTATGTCTTGAAAGCCTTTCCAAGGAATGCTTTGTAGTCATCCATGGTGGATGCCTACAAAGTTTCCAAGGATCTTTCCATTGTAAAGTTAGATGATTTATTTTGTGAGATGGAATTGCATGAAATGGCTAACAAAGGCCCCAAGGAGAAGGGGATTGCCTTAGTTGTAGGGGACCGAATCAACAAGAAGAAGAAGGAGAAGAAGAAGGAGAAGGAAGTCTCTTTATCTTCATCCTCTTCCGAATCCGAGTCCGATTCTGAGGAAGATGGCAGCGGCTCTTCTTCCTCCGAGATGGCGAACTTTGTGAGAAGAATGATGAGAAGGGATCGACGCTTCAAGAGTAGAGGTAACTCTAGTGAATCCAAACTTGATAAGACTAATGCATCTTGCTTTGAGTGTGGTAGAAAAGGACATTTCAAGAATGAATGTCCAAAGCTAAAGAAGGAGGAGAAATCCAAAAAGAAAGAAGAAAAATCCAAGAAGAAGAAGAAGGCATTGAAGGCCACTTGGGATGAGTCATCCTCTAGCTCATCTGATGAAGAGAAGGAGGAGAAGAGCACTAGGCATGTGGCACTCATGGCTCTTGGAGAGGAGAGCAGTGATGAATCTTCAAGTTCCTCAAACGCGGCTTCATCATCTTCGGATGATGAAGAGGTAACTTCTCCCGAGCTTGAAAAGTGTTATAGAGCAATTGCATGTTTAACTAGTATGCTTAAAAAGTCCAAAAATAAGGTTAAAGCATTGCAATTAGAAATTGATCAATTGAAGGTATCTAGAGATGATAACATTGATGATTTGCATGTTGAACTGTTAGAAGATGAAATCAAATCATTGAAACTTGAAATTGAAAATTTGAAATCCTCTAAGGTTGAGGAAGTCAATGATTTGCATGATGAATTGCTAGTAGAGGAAAACCAATCATTGAAGAGTGAAGTTGAGAAGCTCAAGAATATTCTTGGGAAATTCTCAACTAGCTCTAAGACCCTAGACATGATCCTAAATGCCCAAAGGGCAGTTTACAATAGGGTCGGTATCGGTTACCGACCCAAAGAACCCTCATTCGTGTCTTTGATGTCTAGGATTGATATGAGACAATCTAGGACACCCAAGATTCAAAAGAATGTTATCAAGGTATGGGTACCTAAGTCATGTTTAGTTGATGCTTTAGGTCTCAAGGTTTGGGTACCTAAAACTTCTATTTTTTGAATTGTGTAGGTTATGATTGAGGGGGAGCATCTATCAACTTGGTTCGTTGATAGTGGATGCTCCAAACACATGACCGGGGATAGATCATTGTTTACCACACTTCACAAGAAAAGTAGAGGTAATGTATCATTTGGTAACAATGGTAGTCTTAAGGTCATAGGGATAAGAGACATTCAAATATCCGAATGTCTTAGAATTTCAAATGTCCTTCTAGTCAAGGGGATGAAATTTAATCTCCTAAGTGTGAGTCAATTGTGTGACATGGGTTACACAATTGACTTCCAACCAAGTCAATGTCTAGTTAGACAACATAACACCTTGGACACGGTACTAGTAGGAGCAAGAGTAGATAATATTTATCAGGTTTCATTTAAAAGTGCTGCTAATGTTTTTGCTAAGTGTCTCATGTCAAGAGAAGAAGAGTCCACCTTTTGGCACCGGAGGTTAGCACATGTTAACATGAAGAACATCCGAAAGTTGGCCAACAAGGGATTAGTCCGTGGCTTACCGAGCATCAAGTATGAGAAAGACAAACTTTGTGATGCATGTCAAATGGGTAAGCAAACAAAATCTGCACATAAAGGTAAAAGCGCTGTAAGTACTTCCAATGCATTAGATTTACTTCATATGGATCTATTTGATTGTAGTACCATCATATCATTGAATGGAAGTAGATATTGCTTTGTTATCATTGATGATTTTACTAGGTATACATGGACTTACTTTTTAAAATATAAGGATCAAACCTTAGATATTTTCATTTCTTTTTGTAGAAGAGTTGAAAATGAAAATTCATTAACAATTAAGACAATTAGAAGTGATCATGGAGGTGAATTTCAAAACCAAAGGTTTTTGGAATTTTGTCAAGATAGAGGTTATAAGCATGAGTTCTCTACTCCTAGAACACCACAACAAAATGGTGTTGTAGAGAGGAAGAACCGTGTTTTACAAGAGGCTGCACGAAGCATGCTGAATGAGTACTCACTCCCGAGTTACTTGTGGGCTGAAGCTGTAAATACAGCTTGCTATGTGCAAAACAGGGTCCTCATCCATAGGTTTTTAGGAAAGACTCCCCAAGAACTTTGGTTTGGGAAACCACCTACGGTTAAACACCTTAGGTTGTTTGGTTGTAAGGTGTTCGTTCGAAACACTAAGGATCACCTTGGAAAGTTCATGGCAAAGGCTGATGAAGGGATACTAGTCGGGTACTCCCTCGTTAGCAAAGCCTATCGAGTCTACAACAAGAGATCTAAATTAGTTGAAGAGTCTTCTGATGTGGTCTTTGAAGAAATTCCAAAATCAAGTGACCAATCAGAAAATATAGAAGGAGTCCAACTTGAACTTAGGAGACTAAGTTTGAAAGAAACTCCAAGTGTTGTTAATGGTGATGAGTCTGATGACGGTGAACCTAGACAACCCATTGATCAGCCGGATCCTGAGGCTGAACTTGTGTCTAGTGAACCCGTTTAAGAAGCACCACCAACTGCCAGGCAAACTAGATTAGCCTCTAGTCATCCCCAAGACCAAATTGTTGGAGACATCCATCAGGGGGTTAGAACTAGATCATTCTTCCGGAATGAGGCTAATGAAGTTGCCTTAATTTCCGAAATTGAACCTAGGAAAATTGATGAAGCATTAAATGATCCCGATTGGATCATTACAATGCAAGATGAACTAGGTCAATTCGAAAGGAGTCAAGTTTGGGACTTAGTCCCTAGACCCAAGAAGACCTCCATTATTAGAACCAAATGGGTCTTCAAGAACAAATTGAACCATAAGGGAGAAATCATTAGAAACAAGGCACGCTTGGTAGCCAAGGGCTACAGTCAAGTTGAAGGCCTTGATTATGATGAGACCTATGCTCCTGTGGCACGATTAGAATCCATCCGATTGATGCTTGCATTTGCAGCACATTGTGACTTCAAGCTATACCAAATGGATGTCAAATCGGCCTTTCTAAATGGTTTGATTAGAGAAGAGGTCTACGTCGAACAACCTCCGGGGTTTGAGAGTACCGAATTTCCAAACCACGTGTTCAAGCTCAAAAAGGCACTTTATGGCCTTAAACAAGCACTCCGAGCTTGGTATGAGCGGTTGTTGACATTCCTAATTGAGAAGGGCTTCGTTAGAGGCCAAATAGACCCTACACTATTTCTACGAAGAGATGGTGATAATATTTTTGAAGCCCAAGTATATGTCGATGACATAATTTATGGCTCAAACAATAAGGGCTATTTGAATGAGTTTATTGGACACATAGAAAATGAATTTGAGATGAGTCTAGTGGGAGAGTTGACTTTCTTCCTTGGACTCGAAATCAAGCAAACTCGTAATGGGATCCATGTGCACCAATCGAAATACACACAAGAAATGCTTCGAAAATTCAATATGAGTGATTCAAAAGAGGTAACCACTCCCATGGCTACAAACACAAGATTAGACAATGATAAAAGTGGTAAACCCGTTGATTTAACTCAATATCGAAGCATGATAGGTAGTTTGCTATACCTCACAGCTAGTCGACCTGATATTCTTTTCGCTGTGGGTATGTGCGCTAGGTATCAAGTTTGTGCCAAGGAATCTCACCTAATCGCTGTTAAGCGAATTTTGAGATATCTCAAAGGCACAATTGGAGTCGGTCTATGGTACCCCCGTACCGAATCATTTGATTTAATTGGCTATACGGATTCCGACTACGTTGGATGTAAGTTGGACCGGAAAAGCATAAGTGGGGGTTGCCAATTCTTAGGTTCGTCTTTAGTAAGTTGGTCAAGTCGGAAGCAACATTGTGTTGCTCTCTCCACGACCGAGGCAGAATGTATTGCTATGGGAGAGAGCGTATCACAATTGTTGTGGATGATTCACACTTTAGAAGACTATGGATTGAGTTACAAGGGTGTGCAAGTGTTATGTGATAACATTAGCACAATTAACTTAACCAATAATCCAGTCCATCATTCTAGGACCAAACATATTGAAGTGCGTCACCACTTCATTAGGGATCATGTAGCTAGGGGAGATATTGTACT
This sequence comes from Boesenbergia rotunda, assembly GCA_024364735.1. NCBI lineage: Eukaryota > Viridiplantae > Streptophyta > Magnoliopsida > Zingiberales > Zingiberaceae > Boesenbergia > Boesenbergia rotunda. Next base: position 484,438 of record JAGFNQ010001941.1, on the reverse strand, counting down.
CTCACATGTAGAGTCCAAGTCAAACCTAGCCGACATTTTCACTAAACCACTTCCCGAGAATGAATTTAGTTTCCTAAGACGGGAGTTGGGAATGTGTCGCTTCATGATTTCAAATTGCATTCAAACCCTTCATGATTATTTCGAAATTGTTGGGAAACAATTGGGTAACTTTGGGGACATCTCACACAAACTATAAGGTTTACAAAACGTTTTTGTTTGCTAGATATGGGGTGAGATGTTAGGATCAACTAAATTTCTCAAAATGTCAATGCATCCCTTGAGAAATTAAGTTGACGAGATAATAATCACTGTGGTGACTAAGTATGGGGAAAACCATTGCATAACATATGTGTATATGGCTCCATGATCATACTTGGACATTCCAATCAAGGAAACTTGATTGGAACATTGGATTTTATACAAACTTAGTTGAAATTGCTTGAATGATTGTTGATTGAGTTTGACTCCATTTAGATGGATCAAAGTGATTGTTGAATCTATAAGGACTCTTGATCCTTGTTCAGGGATCAATTTTAGTCATGAGATCATGTCCAAGTTCGATAAACTTCATCAGATCTCGTTGAAAAGTTTCAGAAAATCTGAAACTGAATATTTCAGATCGTATCAGGGAGTATCAGGAACCCTGATCGGTCACCGGACCGATCAGGCATAGGGCTGATCGGTCCCGACCGATCTGGCTCCTTCCTGTGGTGATCGGTCCACAGACCGATCAGCGAGGCAAGCAGTGACTTTTGAAATTTTGACCAAGCTTACTGAGCCAGCCTGGATCGGTCCCG